>BHFT01031829.1:0-12512 GCA_004320025.1 Laticauda laticaudata
CATTTTTCTCGTCCGCTGTGTCCTTTTTACAAACGTTTTGCATCCGTCGGCCAGTGTGACAGGGCCTTTACTCTACTCTATTCCATTCTCAGACCTTTTTCTTCATTCTACTTAAGGAATACAGGCTCTTTATCATTCTTGTCCCTGAAAGATGGAATGGGGTGGGAGGAGAGAGAGAATGGATAAATTTGTATGCCACGGTTTGAAATACATGAGCAACTTTGTTGGATTCTCATTATGATATGTATTTATCTAATTTTGTATATTAAGTAAATAGAAAAAATAAGCTATCCTTCATATCTCTAAAGTTTATCATTCATTTCTAGAATAGAATAGAACAGAATAGAATAGATTTTTTTATTAGCCAAGTGTGATTGGACACACAAGGAATTAATGTAATTCAAACATTATATGTAAAGAGAAAAGCACCCAAAATTAATGAAAAAGAAAGCAAGTGTGAATTGCTTGACAAAAAAAATATAATTGGCAAAAAAATAATTAAACATTTGTATATTTTTATAAATGAAATGAAAAAGATTTTTAAATACACTTTTTAAATTTTCACCCTAACATAGAAAGGGCATAGAACTTGACTTTTGATGAATGTATCTTTTATTTTATATACACTGAGAGCATATGCACCAAGACAAATTCCTTGTGTGTCCAATCACACTTGGCTAATAAAAAATTCTATTCTATTCTATTCTATTCTATTCTATAAATGGAATATGATTCCCTTTCAAATGGCAAACATTTATACTTTCTGACTTTTTTTCAAAAAAAAATTAATACTTTGCCAAAATCTTCCTTGAAATTTCTTAAAAGTTTAATTTGCACCACAAGGAAGTCTTCCAGTTTTCTAACTTGGTCTCAGGAAGTTTGAGAACTTCTGGATTTCACTTGGTGGATTTAAGCTCATTCTATTGCTTGAGGCAGTGAAAAAAGGACCTCCAAGGGATGAGATTATTTGGTTCCACAGATAAATGAGGAGAATTTCCTCATGATGTGATCACCTGGGACTTAATGATTGAAGCATAGAGAGCTAGGTAGTCTGCAACTGATTGCAGAGCTTATTGTGCAGTGACAGTATAAACACACACACACCCATCTCAAAACTAATAAGATCATTCCTCATCAATGGGAAAGCAAATTCTGAAGAAGGGACAGGTAGGTAGTAAAAGATAATGGAATAAATTTTTAATGCATGGCACTATTCTGAATTATTAGTGGCTACTTTGTATTTGCTATCTGGGAGCTAGAGAGCATACCAACACCTTCAGATTTAAAAAGTCAAATGGAATGGAGATTTCTGGTTTTATAGCTGATTGACAAAGAAATCTGGATGAAAGCAGTTATGTTTTGATTATGTACATTAGATGTTGCTTTATATGCTGGCAGCGTCAACGTGCCTGCCTTTCTGCTTAACTTGCAACAAATGAGAATGGGGTGGGGTGTTATATTCGACAAGTAACAATCCTTAATTCAAATGACCATTCATTCATTATTCTTCAGCCTGACTCAATGGGTCTCTTCTAGTGTGGTTTTATTCATTTATTATGCTTCATCAGAACATCTATCTCCTTTTAGTGCTGCTTTACAAAATAACATTTATTTATTCATTTAAAAATATTTCTAAGAAGCACTACAATGCTATAAAATATTAACTAGCCATCTTTATCCTCCAATCTAATCCAGTAAAACAAAACAAAATTCAGAATATTTAGATGAAAATGCAACCATCTGTCTCTTGTCTAAGAAGTTTGGTTTGTCAATCACTTTTTGATTCTTGTCCTTTGTTAGCCAAGAAAATTCTGTAAAGCCCCTGTCCCACTGCACTTACGGATGCAACGAAGAGGATGTAAAACGTTTAAAAAAGCTTGCATCCGTTGGAACAACGCCTATGCATCCGTTGTGTAACTCACTGCATAACATGTTTCATACGCTCTATCCTCAAGCATCCCCCTGCGATTTCATCGCCAAGAAGTTTTGAGCTGCATGCAAAACTTTGTGAACGGAATGAACTTTTCCTGGCTGCGTACGCTTACATCTGTGACATATATGGGGCACAAACATTCTTACTGTCCGCTAATCATCCATAAACGTCCGCTGTATCTCTCTGCATCCTCTGGCCATTCCCCTCGACTCACATCCGCGCAGCGAAACAGAAAGAGGAGGAAATGAATAGGTTGCACGGAACGTCTACATCAGCGTTAAGAGCACGGAAATAGAAAAGTGTAAGGTATGCATCTCAATATAAAGGATTAAATGGAAAGACATTTGTATCTGGGATGTATCTCGATATTTAGGATGTCTGGCAGTATGTCCTAGAGTATTAGATAGGGCCCAATAGCGGACTACTGATATTTCCTATACAAAAGGGGGAGAAAACTCATCTGGATCTTCAGTATAGTCCAGCAGCCGTGGTGTACAGACCTCTTCACCTTGGTCTTGGTCTTCCAACATCATCAATTGATCCTCCACCATGGATCATGACACAGTCTGTATGGTACGCTGCAATCATTCAATCATCAGAACCAACCTGTTCAGCATTGTTTCACCTTTTATACAGAAGAAGGAACGGTTCGCAATGAGTGTGTGGGTCAAGGATGGATCGTAGGAAGAATGGAGTTTGGACCTGTTAATGACCAGCTTGATGGTGGAGCTGGAAATGAAGACCCTCATGCATTCATCACTTCATGAGATTGCCACCAGCCATGTTCTGACGAAGTTGTAGAGCGTCTGAGACCCAGGTTGACCAAGCCCAGCACCAACTTCCATGCCAACAGTTCAACGATTACCTCACCATGAAAGAGGATTCTTTCACTACAGGCTGTTCAGGCAAGACGGGGTGGTGGAGAAGCAACGCTTTGGCATCTGGCGCAAACAGGTTCCAGATACTTCTGCACACCATGCAGCATCGCCACGACCGTGAGAGGATCGTGGAAGCTTGCTGCATCCTGCACAATCTCATGCGCACCCGCCGCTACCCAGTGTTGCAGAACAGACTTGTGGACCATCAACAAGGGATGGGGACATCGGAGTCCTGGTGAATGGAGGGGCAAGGACGTCAACCTGATAGACACTGTGATGTACAAGGCCCCAAAGATAAGCTTCCACACGTGAAGGGAGAAGCAGCGCAACCTCCTGAGACACTGTGGAACTCCCCAGCTGGAGCAGTGGAGTAGAAAGACAGGATGATAGATGATTAATGGATGCTTCCTTGAGCCTGTCGCATAACACTGATGAGATTGTGCCATGTATGTTGAGTGGTCCTACAATGAATGGCAATTAATAAAGAGCTTTGTTTATTTTAAAAGTGTTGATCATGAACTAAATTGTTTGATAATAAAGGGCCATATGTGTGGCAGCTGGATGGTGGACCACACAGTCCCACTGTGGTTGCACTGGAGGTTTATCTTCCACAACTATCTTATCTTCCACAAGCATGCAAGGCTTAACATTCTGTTAAAAGTTTTCAACAACACTTTAACTAAGGTAAAAAATGAACCAAGTGTCTTAAGCAAGTTAACCTTTATTAACTGTTCTTAGGTAACTTTATGACTTTATAAAAATAAGCCAAAAATGAACCAGTAAAACTGGAATTAAGTGTTAAGCCAAAGATAACCTTTAATTAACTGTCTTAGTAAACTTTAATGACTTTATATGAACAAAGCAAAATGAACTTTAAAGTAACAGTGTTAGCAAAAGATAAACTGAACAAGTACAACTCGTCCTCTGACACTATTCTCAGTCACTCTGAGTCATGTCCATGGTCTCAGCTGTTAAGCGGCACGGGACTGTGGAGGTGGCTGTGGCTTGAGTGCTGGTCGAGGCGCATTGGGATGCTTGGCCCGAGAAGTACAACAGGGATGTGTGTGTTCAGGAAGCTGTTCGAGGAGCTGACTCAGTGGCTGCTAGGTGAGAGCCCCTCATCAAGGACCTGAATGTGAGGCCCAAGACTTGATGACAGACTGTCCATTGATGGGCTTGTGCTGTGGGGTGGAGAAGGAGGGAGCATAGTGGGGCTGTCTGGTCCAACCACTGGGTGAGGATTGGAGTCTGTGGCGTGCGATGAACTGGGCTGGACTGGGAAGGTCTGTTTTTTGCTCGTGGGAAGTCCTGGTAAGTCATACCTTTTGTAGGGAGGTGGCCTTGTTGAAAGCCGTGGAAGGCTGTGACATGGCCTGGGGTGAGGAGCAGACTTGGACTGGGTAGGAGCAGCTTCAGCTGGGCCTGAAGGGTTTGTGCGAAGTGCTTGTTATCTTCTTCCTTCATCACCTGGTACTGGGCTCGGGCAGGTCCCTGAGGGTCGTGGCTCATCGTTAGGTGAGAAGGTGTGGCGAGCCCGAGAATCCTCTGTCCAAGTGGACCAGCTGAAGAGAGAGTTCTGTCTGGTCTTCACATTGTGTCCCTGATCTCCCACAGGAAACTGTGGATTCTGGCCCTCCAATCTGCCTCTCTGCGTGCCATTCTGTGAGACTTGGGGGTGCGGGTGGGGTTGGGTTGGCCTTGGTGGCTGCTGCTTCTTCCTCTCCATTTGTGACAGGGGATCCTTCCAGTCGCCAGCGATGGGGAGTGCAGACTCGGCGGGGGTTCGTGCCTATGGGCTCCTGCAGACACCTGCCTGGACAGGCTTGCCTGCTCCTGGGTGAAGAGGACTGACTGTCTGTGGGCTGTCCTGTGGAGAGGGGTGACAGAGGGCTGTCCTCGGTGGCGGATCTCCACCCCAGGAACTGCACTGCCATGACATACTATCACGTACAGTGAGCTGACCAGCGGCCTGCCCGAATTTTTTTGAGGTGTAGGCTGGCAATACCAGGTGTGCATGTGCTTCCACCATCCAGGAGTACTCTGCAGTCGTACCCCAGCTCCTGCCCTTGTCCTCCAAGCTTGCCTGCTTCTTCTTGGTGTCTGATACAGTCTGTGGCCCTTTCTCCCGAGGTACTCGTTCTCACTCAGCCATTCCAGCACCTCATCCTCACTGTTCCTCAGAACCAGTGTTCCCTGTTCCTCTCATCCCTTCTCCTTCCCCTTGCCTCTTCCTTCCGCTCCTGCAGGGGCTTCAGCAGAGCCTTCAGAGGGGCTCTTGAGCCAGAGGTCCTTCAGGAGGCTTGAACAGCAGGGCCTTCAGGGGCTTGAAGCCAGTAGGGCCTTCAGCCAGCAGGGGCTTTGAACGGCCTTGGGGCTGGTCCACGCACAGGCAAGCAGCAGGCAGCAGCAGCAGGTTCAAGATCAGGCGCAGGGTGGGATGCTGTTCTGTCCTTCTTGCCAGGGCTTTGGAACGAGTAGACACAGGGCTTCTTTTTCCCTGACTGACGAATTCATGGTGTTCCTCCTAGATGGTATGTGGCAGCACGTCTTTCCCCTGAATCCTGACTGATGCGTGCTGCCAGTCCTTTTATATCCGCGGGAAGGGCCCCCTTTTGAAATTGCAATTCAACTCCCCGCGTGTGCAGTGGAACGCTTTGCTCCCGAATTAAATAACCCCAATCCGCCCGGCGCATCCGCTTTGCTCCACTATACGGCGTCCGTGATGCATTCGTGGTCATCTGCTATGCATTCGCCCCTTCTTGTTGCGTCGCTTCGCAATTCTCCCCGGAACACCTTTCGGAGGTATATCCGCTTCCATTCCGCTGTCATCCGCTAAAGGCTTTCTATGAAACAATGTTAACATCCACTGCTAATGTACCACCACATCGTTCTTTTCTGTTCTTTCCATTCTGTTTTAGTCTATGCAAATTTTCGCCACTTTTTGGAGCGGATGACAACGGATGGAGCCACCCCCAAAATTTTGCTCGTCCGCTGTGTGGATACGTTTTATGCATACGTTTATGCATCCTTTATGCATACGTTTTGCATCCTTCGACCAGTGGGACCTTGCCTTAAGGTCTTTTTCGTTTAAAGGGTCAAAGGGATGCTTAACACTTTCAGCATGCGAACTTTCAAGGGAGGGCTCCATAGGTAGGGGAAAGGAAGAATGAGTCCCAGGAAGCATATAGGCTTTAAGATAGTAAAAGTAAGAAGGGAAAAAAGGATTTAATTGGGCATTGTGGAAAGATAAATCATTTGGGCAATTTTTTAAAAAGTAACAAGAGGATGGATCCATACTTTCTATCCAGTGCTCTTGTTACAACTAGATAAAAAACAGATTAAGGAGATACCTTTCATTCTTTTCTGCTAAGTGTGCAAAATAGACATCCAGAAGCAGGCTGGGGAGGCTTGTAGCACAAAAGCAATACCAAATTATTTTTCACAGATGACCCAGAAGCCCTAAATTTATGGACGGGAAGAAACCATAGCTAGGTCTGGGAGATCCATGACACTGTAGTATAGATGTGTTTAAATTAGCATGGAGGGAAAATAATGGGAAAGGGGGTTATTTCATCTTTTCTGAACCAGCCCAATTTCTGATCTAGGCAATATCTCCTTCCCCCATGAATTCCAAGGACAAATGTACAAATCTGCATCTTGCAATAGAAGAAACAATAAAGGCAGAGGGCAATAGCAATGGTAGACACGAATGAAAACATTTCTCATGTTTTAGGTCGCTTTGTTCCCCCAGAGCTTGAAAGTGGATTCTTCTACATTTATTTATTTTGTTGTTGTTGTTCTTGTTGTTCTTGCTGTTATGTTAGTATAAATCTTAATACATTGTTATTTTTGTCCAAAGACATTTATATATTTCAATTCTATTGTTGAGATACATTAAAGTATCGGATATAAAAAAGGGGGGGTATGAAGAAATTGGACAACAATTTGTCTGAAATGGTATAGGATTTCCTGCTTGAGCAGGGGGTTGGACTAGAAGACCTCCAAGGTCCCTTCCAACTCTGTTATTCTGCTTTAAAAGATGGTGGGCAGATTAGGAAGAAAGTATGCATGAGTTTCATATGGGGATGTAAGTAGAGTAGGAAAAAAATTATGATGTTTCTTGATTATTCTTTTCTGGAATTAGTAGTAAGAAAAGTTATGCTTTTATTTTGAATTTAAAATAAACTTTTTGTCAGCATTCCAGCAAACCTTCATTCCAATCAATAACTCTGAGACAAGCATAATCTCAAAAATATCTTTATTAGAATAGTACCTGGCACATTTGTGAAATCTCGAAATTAAAGTTTCCCAGATTTCCCACAATGTCCCAAACTACAATCCATCCCCTTTCCTCCCATCATCACATCACATGGACCAATCACGATCTGTCTCAGTAGAAGATCCTTTTTCTCTGCTGCGCCACACTTAATAACCTTGAACCAATAAAAGAATTTTATTTTGTCTACTTAGTACTACTCAATTGAAATCACCCCCTCCCAACTTCTCAGGCTATGTGGCAGTGTGGAATATGGCTTCCAAAGCTGACATTTTTCTGCACTGTACTCCATATGTCTTTCAACAGTATTTTGGGGTCTTTTATCCATTTACCACATATGATAAACTGTTCCTTCTGTTTCATGGCATTTCCAACATCTGTGATTTAATCTGTCATAGATATTATTGATGGGTTTATATATCATGTAAAACATTTTGTGCCAATTTTCCTTTAGGTTATAGCTTAGTAAGGTTATGCTGTTGAAACTGTTACTTTTGTATTTTGTGACAATGAATAACATAAAATAATGTATGAAAAAGCCATGACAGTTGAATCAAAGTCTGAACTGAAAAGTAACCCATTGCAATCTGAGCAATCACTTTCCTTTGTTAGATTTCCTTGGGAAGAAGTTATTTTAACTCTCTTCAAACTAAAATTTCTTCTACCTTAATCTTCCTGCTTTTAACAATCCACTATTGTAAGATACCCTGGAATTTAAACTTAACAACATTGTTCCCAAAGAAGATCTTGAAGCTGCGAAGGAGAGAGAGAAGGAGAAGGTTTAGGTTTTTCTTCTCTTCCTTAAAACTGGCAGTTAAGAGACTTAAGCAAGAAATTGGAAAAAAAATCCACTTTGACATTAATACGCATCTAAACTAGAAATAAAAGTCAAAGGGATAATAAAGATTTCTGGACATTTAAAAGTTTTTAAAAGCTGGAAAGGAAAAAAAATTAAGGAATGGAACTGTAATTAAAAGTGAAAATTTTGCTAAGATTCTTCAACAGATAGACATTTTTGATGGAAAACTTGTAACAAAATAACTAGAACCCAGGAAGATAAAATGGAAAAAAAGAAGCACAGTAGTAACAGCCTTGGATATTGGATTTATTTGGTGATTTTTGGTTTTTGCAACTAGACTGACTAAAATTAAACTGGAGTGGTGTTATACAAGTTTTTCTAAATGTATCACTCTTTGAAGACTGGGAAAATGGAACTTTAAAAAGTGGAAAAGAAGATGCACAAGAAGGGAGAAGTTCTTTTTGGCTCATGCTTGTTCAAGTTTTTAGAATGATATTGGAACTATTGAAGAAACACTTGCAGAACAAGAAGATTGGACAAAGAAGAAGCCATCCTTAATAACTCAAATAAATTTTAAGGGGGGAGAAAAGGAGGGAAAGAGACGTGAAAGGTTTAGAGACAAGAAAAACAACCAAAAAGAAGGACAATTTTGAAAGGATAAGTATAATTTAGAAAGCACAGAAGAGGATTACAGATGAGACGAATTAGAAGTAGAGAGATGAGGGGGATAAAAGGGAGGGAGAAAAGAAGAGGGGCAAGAAGCAGAGGAAAAAAGTTGTAAAAGCACAGAAAAACAAGAAATGGAAGAACCAGGGAAAAATACAAGTGATTGTAACCATAAGCTTGTATTCCAAGATAATGGGGTAAAAATTTAATTGTAAAAGGGATTCTTTAACGGTACATTAAGATAGCATTGTTATATCACAATAGAATAATTTTAGAAAATCATCGATGATGGATAAAATATTTTATTGTAATTGGTGGGATAGTTTCGTTAATAAATAAATGAAATTAAAATGTATTGAAGAGAATATAAAAGGGAACATTTTTTTAATTATTAGTAATGATTTATAAAATATAAGTAAGAAATATGGAAAAAAGAATTAAATCATGGAATTTATATGTGTTCCCAAGAAGTAGATATTCCAACTTGAAAAGAAATGTGAAAGATGTTAAGGATTTTAATGCATATTCAATGATAGAATTGGAATGGAATGAATGATGTGTTTATTTACATATGTTATATAATTTTTCTTTTTTAAGAATATAGTGTCTATTTTAAGCATTGTACCAAAAGAGAATCAATTGAAGTTATGTATCTTATTGAATGCTATAATGCTCAAAGCTATACATTGAAACTTAAATAAGAGTTTGAATGGACAAAAATTAAACGGATATAAAGGGTTCATGACGTCTATTGCAGTAACTACAAGGGGAAAAAATTGGTTTAATAAGAAAAGATAATATCAAATTGTAACAGGAACAGACAAAAGTATATAATATATAATGATTTGACTATTGAGATGAGATAAGCAAAACAAATTGAGAGAAAATAAAAGAGGGGAAAACTATGTAGGAAAATATAAAATGGTAATAAGATATAAATTGGAATAAATATAAAAACGAGTAATGAATTTGAGTTTTTGTGTCTGTATGAAGAAGTGATAACCTGGGACCATGCTATTTTCAAAAAAGATGTTTTGTTTGTATTTTGTTTTTTGTGAAAACCCAAATAAAATTTTCAAAAAAAACCAAAACCAATCCACTATTGTAGACAAAGAATCCAGACTAGGTCTGCAAAATAAAATTATATCACATTAACCAAAAAGTGTTTTTGCTGTCCTTATACTCTTATTACCTATTGTATATAACCTCAAATATTTCCTGTTGGTTACTGTAAACTGCCCTGCACATGAGTCAGAAACAGCAGAGGTAATATTCTTTGTTTGAACAAGAATAGAGAAAAACAACTTTATGTCTGACCTCACTATTTATATGCAGATTTAAGGCTGCTTCCTATTCAATCTGGATACTTTGAGAACATTACTGAAAATGTCCCTTCCCATCTTAGATGTATTGAGACTAGATTCCTGAATTTCTAGTCATAAGAGGGAATGGCTTTTTGGTAATTAGCTACACGTGAAATTAGAAAAGGGTTTCAGAGAAGGCTTCCTATGATGCAATATTATTGATATTGCTGTTATTCATGCCAAGATATTTCAGCAACAAGTACTGTATACATGAATAAATTCAGCAAGCTTTATTCTAATGTTACCTGTTTGCTGGTTGCATCCATTTTATGTCTTCCTGTGATTGCCACTGAATGATTACTGATAAATAGTCTCCCAGTTGCTGTTCCTATTGCAATTCTTGTGCACCAAAGCATTACTCTGGAAAGAGGTCGGTTTAATAATTATATTCCACAGCTATATTTTATATATGATCTCCCAATCTAAGAAATTTTTATTTTATTGTATTGTATTTTACCATATAAATAAAATAAACATTCCTTGGTTTGGGAGGTTATGTGTAAAATGTAAGTACCCAAAAAACAGGTCATACTGGAAACCTCTTCATAAGAAAGGAAATTGAGTTGTTGGGATGCTGGAATATCAAGCTATCACATGAGAAAACTCTTTAAGTCATTTTCTTGTTAGGATATATCATATGCTCCTAGTATTTTTTTAATGCCAATCAAACAATATTTTCAACAGTGCTAAGTTTTATCACGGAATGCACAAGATAACCATCAATATTACCACCAATGCATAATGTATTATAGTGATGTTACAAGTCACTGTTGGGTATAAAATGGATAATGTGACTGTCAGAAGTAGGGCCACATTCTACTCTTTTTGGATACTCCACTGTTCTCCAGATTCTGGAAACATAGTATCTAGGCTCCCTAAAGGCAAAGCTCATGCATTTCAGCACTGCAATCTAGTCAGTTGGATGCAGTCTGAGAAACATGTCACCTCCCTTTCCTTCTTGCAAGATTTCCAAAGTAGAAAAAAGGAAAATGCAAAATGACCTTGTTTTTCTAGAACAGACTACAGGAGTAACAATACGATTTGCACAAAGTACATGGAAGCTATGCCTGCCTACCAATTTACTATCATTCCTCACAACAACTAGAGCTGAGAACCATTGTTGGATTTTAGTTTGCCATTTCTTTTCTTCTGCTAATTTCCATGAGTACTTGGACCACAACAAGTAAACTGCTGGGAATGGGTAGGTGGTTACTTTCATCTTTTCTATCTAGATTTATATTCTCTCATCTCATTCTTTTCTTTCTCCTGCAGGTCTAATCTCTGTGGACAGTTGCATGGAGGACAATAATCAGACATCCTCAAGCATGGAATTCCTGCTGCTTGGGTTCTCTGACCAATTCCGCTTGCGGATTTTCTTTTTCTCCATCCTCCTTGGGTTGCACTTGGCTACCCTTGCAGGAAACCTGCTGATTCTCTTGGCTGTGTCAGCTGAGCCCTCCCGTCCTCCAATGCTCTTTTTCCTCTGCCAGCTCTCAGCCATTAAGTTCTGTTATACCCTCATCATTGCTCCCAAAGCACTGGCTGACCTCTTGAGCAGCAGGAAAGGCACCATTTCTTTCATGGGCTGCGCTACCCAGATGCATTTCTTTGTAGCTCTGGGGGGAACTGAATGTTTCCTCCTTGCAGCCATGTCTTATGATTGCTATGTAGCCATCTGCCAGCCTCTTCACTACATGGCAGTGGTGAACCAAGCGTTCTGCCTTCAGCTTTTCGTCACCTGTTGCCTTGGGGGATTTGTGGTCTCTCTGGGGCTGACTGTGGCCATCTTCCACCTCCCCTTCTGCAGTTCCCGCAGTATTGACCACTTCTTTTGTGATGTCCCTGCTCTTCTGCACTTGGCCTGTACCAATAGCTATATCAATGAGCTTCCCCCCCCTTGTAGCTTGCACGCTCATCCTCTTCCTCCCTTTCCTCCTCATTCTTATCTCTTATACCTGCATCTGCCTTGCCGTGATGAGGATCCACGATTCCTCTGGCCGAGGTAAGGCTTTCTTCACCTGCATCTCATACCCGGTGGTCACAGTCTTGCACTATGGTTGCACCACTTTCATATATGTCCAACCCAAGTCCAGCTACTTACCCCATCAAGAGAAGATGGTAGCCCTCATCTATACCAACATTACCCCCCCTGCTATATCCTTTAATTTATACTGTTAGGAACAAAGAAATCAAAGGAGCTGTGAGGAAATTATTGCAAAAACGTATTACTCATCCAAATTGCAGCATCTTTAAAAGCAGACCTGCTCATTTCTGAGGAAGTAAATTGAATCCAGCCCAGAATCCATGGAATCAATATTTCTTATATATTGGAAAATCTTGTATATTTCTTGTATAATGAAAAGAAAGCTAACAAAAAACAGAGGCACCCACTGTGATTCATCAGTTAATCTTCTCTCTTTGCCATCTGTCTGGGATAGTCAAACATCAATTGTTAATTCATCTTGATGTGTGGGTCACAAATTTTGCAAGGTATAATTAACTCCTTTGTATGCAATGTAAATACGCAATGAAATTGCAAACCTGACAGATAAAAGTATAAAGTACAATGAACATGAAGATATGAAAATTATTTAAA
>BHFT01031830.1:0-21854 GCA_004320025.1 Laticauda laticaudata
AACTGTGTTGTTGGTGTTTGTTTGAACCATGATTTGTAGTGTTTTAAATATTTACTGGGGATTTTAAAGAAATATAATCTGAAGTTTTGTTAACCTGACATCGTAAAATTTGATTCTAGGGTTTCAGTACTATAATTGAATATATTTCCTTACAGTGTAACTATTATTGGCGAGGAATAGGCTATAGGAATAAAAAGTAGAGGGTAACGCTCATTAAGGAAATTCAGTTCAGGAAATTAAGGAGACATGTTCAAATCTCCCCTTATCAACTCTGAATCAGTATCGGAATCCCATGTAATCTAGTTCTGTCGCAGGAACATCAGTATTATTTTAGAAATTCTGACTATGAGTAAGAAAACAATTCCAAAAACACCAGAGATCTTAACAGCAGCAACAACCTAAAGAAAGCCCTTAAATCAAACCAGACTAAAAGCCATCTATTTTCTATGCCGTCAAAGTCGATGCTTCCAGAATATTTCCTCAAGAACCTGAAGGCTCTGAGATTCTACATTTTGGGTCCCAAGTAATTGGTATTGGAGACAAATTGCCATCTGAGCCCAGAAATTGCTAACAACTATAATAACAAATAACCCTTAAATGAATATGCCTACTTCAGAGTATGACAAGTTGTGGCCTTTTAAGATGTTAAATCTTAGCCATTCTTAAGAGACATGCTGCCAACTATGTTGACTTATTTCATATATATATATATAAATATATATATATATATATATATATATATATATATATATATATATATATATATATATATATATATATAATATTATATAATATATCATATATATATATATATATTATATATATATATATATATATATATATATATATATTATATACTATATATATATATATATATATATATATATATATATATATATATTATATAATATACCAGAACCAAACGCCTGGCAGACAAGACATATATAAAGACTGAACTAGGCACCCTGACTGAAGTATTGACAGCCAATGGCTTCCACAAAAACAAAATCACCAGCTTGATCCACAAAAACACACCAAGACACCTAGAAGATCAACAGACCTATGGAACAGCTGTTCTTGCCCTACATAAGAGGTACTACAGATAAAATCAGTAAGATACTACACAGGCATCAACATCAAGACTGCCTTCAAAACAGACAAAAAAATAGCAGTCATCCTTAGAAACCCCAAAGACAAAATTGATCTGGAAAATCAAGACATATATGAAGTTCCTGTGCATCATGCCCGGCCACATACATTGGACAGACCAATAGAAGAATAAGTACCCGCCTGGATGAACACACAAAATGCAGTAAAAAAGCTGGAATACACTCCTCACTAGTCCAACACATGAAAACCACAGGTCACAAACATCAACTTCAGTGGCACTAAAACCCTAGCCACTAGAAAAAACCCCAGCCACAGAATCATAGAGAAGCCAGAGAGATTGAAAAAAGACCTGGAAGCATGAATAGAAGAGATGATTCCAGCAGACTGTCAATCATTTGGAAACCTGCACTCTCAAATAGAAAGATCTCCACACCACAAGCCAGGCAAACACTGGCCACAAACAGACTCCCTCTGATAGCTGCAACTCAAACACCCCCCACCAGGCACCCAGGTGAAACCTAGCTTCCTAATGGATAGCAGCCGTCCTTCACACGACGCCAAGCTGCACTGAAAGCTCCAACACAGGAACAGAGTGTTGCCAGCCAATCAAAGCCACAAAACAGACAGAAGAAACCAAAACACCAATCAATCAAACTCCAAGTCCAGTGAACACAGACCCAGGCTCCTAGCCAATCAGAATGGACCAGCCCTCGAATTTGAAACCAGGAGCTGTGAGACCCACATCCATATAGAAGCCTGATGATTGGCAGATGGGATTCTGCTGAAAGATTGCTACACAACTTTAACAGCACTACAATGACGTGGGATAATACCGAAGGAAGCTAAACAGCATATATATATATATATATATATATAAATAATATAATATATATATATATAATATATTTTTTTTTTTAAGCTCTCGCAGGTACTTACATTTGTGCTGTTTATATATATATTATATATATATACATAAAATATATAATTTAATATCTGCACCCTTATAGAATCTTATCAAAGATAAGCGTGCACAAAGAGATTCACTGCATCTTATCTACACATGTTTGGAAAAATGACAAAAAAACCCACATTGATTTAAAACCAGAGATATGTTTAACAGATATTAATTCTGAAATATACAGTAGAGAATTGATATACTTGATTGTGAATGTATTAACAGCAGGCTAGAATTGTATTTGTTAAAAACTGGAAAAATGAGAAAATTCCAGTGGAGGAGGAAGTTATTAGAAAATAACGGAGTATGCAGAAATGAGTAAATTGACATTTGAAATTAGAGAGCAAGAAGATAAACATTTTATAAGATATGGGATTTATTTTCTCAACGGTTAGACAAAAAAACAGAGAAATAAAATATTTTATAAGATTATTTAATACAAGTATAATAGAATTGTAGAGAGAAAATAAATTAAGGATATATTATTATTGAATTGATTCATGATGATATGAATGTTATATGAAAGCTATGTTAAAATGATGAATAGCTCGCATAAAATGATGGAATGTTAGTAATCGTCAAATAAATGATTAACAATGACAATAATGTACAGATATTTATTTGATTGATAATATGAGAATTTATATAAATTAGAGGGGAAAGACTATGGAGATCACGCACAAGAGATTTGTATCAACCAACACTGTATGTAACTGAAAGATGGTTTTATGTTTTGTTTATATATGTTTGTGTAAAAAATAAAAAAAAATCTATAAAAAAAAGAGATTCATTCCATCGGTATATGCTCCATCAGTGTATGACTAGCTAGATATTTCCACAGACCTGGGGGGCAAAAAACATTTAGTGTGCCTCTTCAAGCTGTTCAGCTGTTTTTATGTCTGGGATGCTTAAAAATTCATTACTGTTAAGACTATTTCTAGAAACAGTTATTTTCCAGGAATGGAATGACAGGAACAAAAGAAAAGCATACAGAAGATGCTTTCCATCTTTTATTAAAAGCTCCAAGCGAAATCAAGTTCAGGCAAGCAGCTTTTTGTATGATACCCTTTCTTGTTCTAATTCTGATAAATAGCATAGTGCATTCAGTTTAAACTCTTACCAAGAAAAGCACAAAGAATGAGATTTCCTTCCTCTTTTAACAAGGAAGATATATCAACCTACTTCTGTCTGTCATATTCTAGTTGGTGGAGTAATAGATAGGAAGTTTGGATTCAAGTGGTAAGAAGATGGATGCTATAGATCCACCAGGGACAGAGGAGATACAAAATAATTTTAAGATTATTTCATAACAGAAGAGGATGACTTAGTACATCAGTCTGATGGAACATGAAATTACGATTTTTATCAGTTGTTATATAGTCAATTTCCTGCCCAGTTAAAGGGTAGAGTTTTCCATAAAAATTTTTTATCAGCTCCAAAATGAATGAGAAAAGCATGTCACATAATACACAATTCTGACAGTAAAACTTTTTTGTGTCCATTCTTTTGAGTTAGTCTTGTCTCCTGCTGATTGCCTAGACAAGTAATTTTTGAGAGTGGTGTGCCATTGCCTTCTTCTTAGGGCTTGAAGAGAAGGACTGGCACAAAATCATCCAGTTGGCTTTGACGCTAAGATTAGGACTCAAGACTTTACTGGTTTGTAAAGTCTCACAAACTAGCTTGTGAGAGTAAACAGATGACAAAATGACAAGAATTTAAATTTGCTATTATTATTACAATTATGATTAATGCCTCTTAGCCATATACTTGTATCTGGAATGCTGCAGGACCAGACTATAGAATCATGTTGGCATCTTCAGCTGATGAACATTTTTTTTAAAGGTTGGGCTATGAAATTATAATAATCTTTCTTATAAGGAAGTCAACACATTTAAGTGTCCNTTAAAGGTTGGGCTATGAAATTATAATAATCTTTCTTATAAGGAAGTCAACACATCTAAGTGTCCTCATTTTGAAGTTTTCTAATCCAAATCCAATTTGACTGTAAGATAGAAAAGAAGGAGCCTTGAAATACTTTATAAATAATGTGCCATGCACCTGCATAGCAGAGTAAGGTCTGCTCAATTTTTCCAATCTGGATGTTTATTTGAAATATAGCAATTATTCCTCCCTTCAAAAATCAACTGAAGTATTTTTTAAGCAAAGTAGCCTCTTTTTTTTGGTAATGCATGAGGGAAACAGAAGTTTTAATGAAACTTAAAAAGTTTGCTTTGCTATTCTTATTTATTTTTCTTTTTTGGATATTTTAAAATATCCCCTCTCCCTCTTACACACACACACACACACACACACACACACACACACACACACACCATGTAAAAGAACTAAACTAGATAGATGAGCTTTATTAAATATTGGAGTGCTTTGTTTATTACATACAGACTTTAATAGCAGAGTATAAATTCTAAAAGCAATAGACCTAATTTTATAACAGTTCAGCAGTGAGTCATATCATAAATAAAATGACTGGAAGCTTCTCTTTAATGCATGGATAAAGCAGGGTTCTCCAAGCTTTCCAGCTTTGCAGACCAGTGGGAACGGGAGAAAGGAGATGGTTCTGCATGAGCGGCCAGAAAGCACACATATGCCTGCCATTCACGCAAATAGAGCATGCATGCACCACTTGCCCAAGCATGTACGTGAGCTCGCCTGCCATTTCCGCAGCCCAGTTGCAATCAGCTCACAGACAAGGGATCGTCTACCCTTGAGATAAGAGGATCTTCCCAGTAGAGTTAACAGATGCAAGAGACTGAGGCCAGAGTCTTTTATGTGCAACCATATAAAATATATATCTGGCTTTCATGTTACACAATGTAGACAGTGGCTGGGTTCAGGCATCATATTAATCCATGCTTATTTTATTGTAACTGAAAAAATTACAGTGGGCTCATATATATCTCTAAAGCATAAATTGTGATTAATAATCAATTAGATTACAAAATACACTAAGCCTAAAAGAACACTTTTNAATTACAGTGGGATCATATATATCTCTAAAGCATAAATTGTGATTAATAATCAATTAGATTACAAAATACGCTAAGCCTAAAAGAACACTTTTGGTGGCTTGGCATGACATATGAATGGACACCTTGAACACAAGAGCCTTACTACATTATTTGTCTGTTTCTCATACAAGTTACCTAAAATGCTCACCTATAACTTATTTGTTGCATAAAAACACTATTTTTCTCCAGGTTAGTTCTGTAGTTTCAAAGACTGATATTTTCTTCCCCTCAGTACTCAAAATAACAGCATGTTCTTTTAGTGCGGAAAATGCCTTTTCCCTCCCCAGATTCTTCAGTAAAATGCAGTTAATGTTGCACAAAGAAGAAATTGCAGATGGTGAGAAAAACTACCTGCACAACATCTTTTGAGTTAATGAACAGTTATGCTTTTCTCAGTCCTGGTTAACCATAATGTTGTGGTAGAGGCAGACAAAGCAACTATATTTAATCTGTAGACAGCAAGCTAGAATTTAAGAAGAGCCATTCAAGTAACACTGAATTAAAACTGAACCAAAAATAAACCATTCTGGCAACCTGAAAGTAAATCTGGCAGAAAATAAGGTCTCTAGTTTCCTTCACCTCTCTCTGACCAGAATGGCAGCCTGATGGCACTCCAATTGAGGGATCATGAAGCAACTCATGCTACTTCAGTGCAGTCCATATTCCCCTTCTTTGGAAATGGGCGAGCCTGGGGATTCCACAAACACAGCAATCTTTTTGTAGTTACGGAAATCTTTTTCAGGCCAGACATCAAGACTCCAAACAAAAGAAAAAAAAGTGGGTGCAGTTCCCTTAACAAGAACACTGTTCATACACTGACCTTCATCTCTGGAGTAAAGAGGACCTTCTTTTTTCTTTGAGATCACTCAGTGACAGGTACTCCTGTCAAAGAGATAAACAAACCTTCATAATAAAGCTTCAAATTCGGACACAACTGCAAACAATTGCAGGAAATTAACAGAAGCCAATATTGCTTTGTTATCTTTCTGATGTCCTTTTTTTTCTGTTTGTTCCCGTTGCATGTGTACAGAGATGAACAAAATTCATGGGGTTACCAGGGGTCGCATCACAGAAATCCAGGAAATGGAATTAACAAGAGGCCAGGACACTGTTTCCTCTCTAAATGTTTTGGACAGAAGGAACTAAAGTCCAGACTGAGCATTGAAGTTGCAATTTTAGAAGAAAGGCTAACCAGTAAGACGACAGAGTCAATGATGAGCAATGATATGATAATAATAACTACTGGTAATAATTTTGGGATCACTTTCTACTTCATATCCCCAAAATATTTCCTTTTGGGGGAACTATGGAGTTTCTTGTTTCTTATGTTATAAAGCTAGGTTAATTCTGAGTTATAATAACACAAGGCCATTAATTTTATTTGTTTGCAGGTGAGTGTTTTTCAGTGATGAAATTCTTTATCTTTACCAGGAAAACATTTGGTAGTTATTCAAAGTATTAAAATACTACAACTGAATATTCCAATTAATGCATACAAATTAATTGGAATTAATGCATACAAATCTACAGCACAGACAATTCCATGTAACAATTTATATGAACCAACTCCAAATAGTTCTGGACATTTAAATATCTAATCTTTGTCCTGCTCTAGAATATTTTTAACACTGTGATTGCAGCCACTTACTCATAATGATCTCCTTTCCTAGTATATCCCATGGTGCTACATTCATGCTGTTAGAATTTCGGACCACACACTTATTTGTCTGATTTGTAAAACCACCTTATTATCTATGGGACCAGAGGTGGTATTCAGCAGGTTATGACCAGTTCTGGAGAACCGGTAACAGAAATTTTCAGTAGTTCGGAGAACTGGCAAATACCATCTCTGACTGGAGATTTTACAATATCCTTCCCCTGCCACACCCACGTCACAGAACCGGTAGTAAAAAAAATTGAATCCCACCACTGTATGTGACTCAAGACAGCATATAAAGACAATGCCTTATATGGCAGGCCTTTTAAAAGAACATATAGAACCATCATGATCAAGAGTTAGATAACGTATGAGATTATTATAGGCGTATGCTGCCTGAATTAATGGCTTGCACATACATTTCTCTATGAAAATAATCATTATATCTTCTCATGAGTGATCTTTTCACATCAGTCTGTATTATGATTTCATAATACATAAAGTGATATAATGATTTCATTTTAATCACTTATTTGTTATGGCTGCACAACATCTCAGTAGCTGTGTCATCTGGGGAAAAGATGTGACTACTTTAAAGGGTTGCAGACAAATACCCACATGCTATAAAGTACTCTTTGGGGAACTGAATCTACTCTATTAAATGCTATTTTTAAGAATATGCATTCTGTCAAGATTGATTCGCACTTTCACCTACATTTTTACTTCGCTCACAGCTTGACAATGACAGGGAGGGGGTGGATGGAATGCAAGGGTAGGAGAATGGTATTCAAGCATCCATTGGCACGGTGAGACATTGTTGGCATCTCAAGGACACACTGAGCAGATGTCTAGGCATGACTGGCTGTTTCCCATAACAAAATGAACAGGAATAATTGGTGGATGTTTTGGATTGTGGGTGGAAAAGGGTGAAATAACTATGCTTGCTTTTGCACAGAGCTGGTTTCGCTTCTTCTATGCAAATGTGGTTTATTCAGTAAAGTTTTATATTCTTGGTAAAATAATATCCCAGGAGTTCCTTTTTCTGGATTTACCAACTGAATAGTGGATACATTCTTCCACAGATATTCAGAGAAATCTACTATTGACCTCACTCCTTTCCTAAGAGGTCTGTAGGGGGCGCACATAAGCACACCAACGTGCCTACCATCCCTGTCCTATTGTTTCTTTTATTTTTCTTATATGTATCCATTTCATGTATTCATAACTGTTTATTCTTATACCTGTTATCTTATAAGCAATTGACAAATAAAATAAAATAAAAATAAATTAAAAAGACCACAACAGCAGAAATTTAAAAACAAAATAGACAGTAGTAAAATGTCTTCTGATAAGGTCAATTCCAAAAGTGCTTTCAGAGTACCAATATGTAATCAATAAAGAGATTTGATATGATAGGGAATTCAATAACCATGCAGTCAGGATCCTCACCCTGTTAGCTACCAATTTACCTTCCTAATTAGCTTCAAATTTACCTTCCTAAGAAGGTAAATACAGAAAGCAACTCTTTAAAACAGATATTTTGGCTAAGGTAGCCTTTATTTGGCTGCAAATGATGACTTGAGCAATCATCTTAACTTAAACTGCCATATAACCCTAAAAAATATTTATTCAAAGAAGATTCCATTCCAGGTAATATACATTAAGAAAGTTATTTCATCACACCTAAATCTGACCCCTCCATCCCACAGTTTTGCTTTAACTTTTTTACATTCACAAAGGATATGCTTAACTGAAAAACCACAGATAATACAGAAGAAGAAAAAGAACCCTCAACCTGTTGCTATAGCAGCAAAGCAAACAGAAATCTATGGCAGAGTCTGCTGTTTGTTCTATGAGCCAATCAATTCGAAATCTCTGTCCAACACAAAGTGCCGCTTAATGAAGTACAATTGTGTGGTTACCCCTTTCATGAAAGATTATGTTTGTTTCCTACAGTGTGTACTTTACAGTTTATTAGATTCAAATCCAAAAATGTACTAAATTTACATATCATCCTGAGACTCCCTTAGTGTCAAAGTATATGAAAAATAGATTTGTTTCATTGTTAACAACAAAGTACAGTAAAGGTCATTTTTGTAGCAGAATATCCCCTTCCTACGTGTAGATCTCAACAGCTGCAGCTAAAAGAGGACAAGAGGTTAACACAGGGTAGCTATGCACCTCGGGTTGTTTTTATTTTATTTTTCTGCAAGACTGCTTGTTACATGCAGAAATCTTTATATTCATGAATGAGGCCAACTTCAGTCACATACAGAATATTGGCTTAAATCACATTAACTATAAACTAAAATACTCCTTCATAATGGACTTCATTTGTTGAAATCATCTGGAAAATAGTAAATATCATACAATAGCCCAGTAGCAAGTAACTAAGATTTGGCTGTATACTAGAAGGAAAGTATGTTACAACTTTTGACCTCAAGGAGCTATCGTAGACCATCATAGTCCATATAAACATGAGACCTATAATATTTCCTATGATTACAGAGTTATTTTTGCTTCACAAGAGATGATTTGAGGATAGTTGATGGATTGATGTTTATTTGTTTGTTTTGTAATTTCAAAAACTTCAGATAGGAAGGATAAAATGAATTGTTTTTGCATATCTGTGTAGGCATCACACAGAGCAGCAAGGTAGCACAAGTGAGAAAACACATTTTGCAATATTGTGATACAAATTTCACTTGTTATGTACTTGTGTGATATGTTGTGATACAAGTATGTGATAGGGTGGCACTTGCATCATTGATGTTGTAATGCATTTTTGCATCATCACAATTAGGCATGGTTATGGATGGCTATGCATACGTAGACAGGCAGATAGCGAAATAAGTCTCAGTCTAATTTGGAAGCACAGGAAGTAGACACCTTTGATTCCAAATGTGACAATGGAAAGAGGATAGATAACGAATCAATCCAACAACTCAATAAATATAAATTCTGAAGTTAATAAGGAAATGCCAGGCTTCAATTCAACTCTTCTTCTTCTTAGGCAGCACCATAAGAATATAGTCTTGTACTCTTATGGTTCTTCTTCAAGGATTCATAGCTTTTCCTTTTAACTCAAAGGAATTTGTGCCAAGGACAATACCACTACCACCATTATTGATGTAAAATCATAGTGAAGAAAGGATCATGACTGATGATGTAGCTTGAACTAAAGAGTTTCAGAGAACAATTTATGAATTATACCCAAATTCTTTATTAAAATGTTGGCAGCAGTGACAGGAGTCCACCAAATTCCTTTTCTGAACCAAAAAAGTGTAGTAGTATCTAACTGATGGTAAAAGTTTTTCTTGTTTTTCTTAAAAGCGAGAAAAAGAAATAGTATTTCTGTTGTGTCCAAATTTCAGAACTAAACTGGATTCTACACAAGCTTTTTATTATCTGAATTCTTTACAACAGAGGTAGGTTTATTTATTTTGCCCTATAAAGGTCATTTTACAAAAATAAATACAATAGAACAGTATTTGCCATTTCAAATTGCTATTATTACCACCAATTACAAAATAATTGTTTCTACAGATGAAAATTTTAAATAAAATATTTATTTATTAAGTAAATTTATTTATCATCCATCAACAAATAAATTTATTAAATGTAATGAAATGACCCTGGATTGCTTAAAACATGAAACATTAAAAGTGTAATATATAAATATATATTCTACTCAATTGTTATTCAGTTTGCTAAATGCAAATTCCAAAAGCTTGGAATGCCTAGGCTAGTCTTTCTCCCATGCTTCAAGTCAGAATAGAAAGTTCTCAAACTATGGCCTGCGGGCCAGATACAGCTCGCCAAAGCCATTAATCTATGAGGACCATGAGGCTGCCCTGCCCACATCACCCCACTTATCCTCCGGCACCCACCTTCCTTCTGGAGGCAAAGGAGAGGAGGCCAAAAACGGGGCCATTTTTGAGTGGCAGAGTGGTTCTGGAGGCTGAGGAGTCAAAGAACGGGAGGCATGGAAGCCTCAGGAGGCAAAAAACAGAGAGAGAGAGAGATAAACACACACACACAGATGACCCTCACCCCCCTTATGGCAGCCACATTCATTCTCCTGCTTTCCACCCCCAGGAACATAATAAATTAAAGTTTACTTTCTGTGTATTGGTTAATTGACTGCTAAATTGGCCATGCCATCCCAGTCATATAACCACCTAAACACACTTACCCAATCACATGACCACCTAGCCATGCCTACCCAGCTGGTCCGCCCCCCCCAAAAAGTCTGAGTGACCATAAATTGGCCCCATTTAAAAAGTTTGGGGACTCCTGGCCTTATAGATCAGAATTCCTGCAAATATTTTAGTCCGTGTCTGGCCAGGACTTGACTCTGTAGGCTACAAAATGGCTGCAAGACAAACAACTTAATATGAATGAAATAAATTCTTTCCACTTTTGCAAGGCACAATGAATCAAGTATCACATTTTATCAAGGACAAATATTTTCTTTTGCAGAGAAGTATGAACAACAGTAGCAACAAATTGGATCATTATTAGTACAAAGGAAGGATACTTTTCATTTTCAACAGATAGCTAGTGTGGGCCCAGTCTGTCTTACAAAACTTACACAGTTATCTTTCCAGCAGAAAACAAGGGAAAAAGAAAAATATATAAATTTTGATATTGGTAGATGAATTATTGTTAAATTATTCTGGGTTTCGATTACTAATATTACTAATAATACTTTGCATTTCATGAAACTACCCATCATAATCCATAATGTGGATTTTCTCAGCAAAAGGCCTTAAAACATTTCCATGGAAGTATTGTAGATGTTTTCCTGCAAGCTATTTTCACTGGACTAGAGCAACATGTAAATGATCTGATTGCCTGGTAGGGTGCCAGTTCTATGGCCGGATTGTGCTCAAAAGCAGCTCATAAGACTGCGTTTACCAAAATTGAATAAATCTGAAACTTAAGAACTATAGTTAGAGTTAGTTCTGATAGCCTTTTTAACATGATGGTAATATTATAAAGTCAACTTTTTGGAAGGATTTTCCAGTATTTCTTTCACACACACAGAGAAACACCCACACACAATTATAAAGATACAATTAAAACTAAAATGAAGAAAATGTAAAAAAAAANAAAGATACAATTAAAACTAAAATGAAGAAAATGTAAAAAAAAAAAGTGCAGAAAAGAAGAAATAGAATAGCAGAAAAAAACAAGATAAGATAGTGAAGAGAAATGAAAGAAATATACAGTATAAAGAAACAGCTTCACTCATCAACACAAGTAGAAATAATTTTAAGAACTTATCACCTTCTATTAAAATACAATAAATGATTTCTTCTTCTCATACAGTATATCATCTCTTAGCTGTAAATAAAACCTTAAAAGCTCATTGTTCAGTCCTGATCAGCAAATGTGCATTAGGGGTTATTGGAGATAACAACACAACTAATTTAACCTTGATCAAATAAAGTAATTTATATTCTTTCATTTTATTTTTAACAATATTGATCTTTAATCCCTTTCAATAATATCCTAGAATTTGATTTCATCTTTCCCCCTTTGTCTCTTCTCGCAAGATTCTTCAAAACTTTAACAAACCTCTTTTGTAAATCCAATAAGGGAAAGTTATCTTGGTCACATTTTTAGATTATTTGTATAGACCTTTTAATATGAAGACATCAACTGGTTTTGTTTGTACATCCCATATAGCCTCTTTTTCCTTATCATTCTTGTGACCTGATTTTTAAACCCTCTTTCAAATCAGTTTCAGTCTTGTAGGTAAAACTTGTTCTTCTTATATATCATCTTTGAAATACAGTCTCTTTATAATGGCAAGCACTTAAAATTAAATCCTGGGTCTATTGTTCACACATATTGTCCAATAGTGAAACTATTTTGTTCCAATCCTTATTGACATTAAATTTAAGCATTCTTCTCCTTTTAATTATAATTTTTCTCTTGCCCTCTAGTGTCCAACAAAGTTCCATCCAATTTTTTCCAAGAAACAATAGCATTTTCCCATGGAAAAAACTGTAATAATTAATTTCAAAATCTTATTTCAAATCCTAGTCCATTTACAACTTTCAAAAGCCAATGTCCTAATCATCTTTTTGCTGCTTATTAAAAAAAAAGTCCTTCAGCTTGTATGTAAAACCTTTTTCACTAAGGATTGACAGTATTATAAAACGTGCCATTTTGAAGGTTCTTAATGGCTTCTCTTTGTTTGTAAATTAGTTATATCCAAACATGATTAAGAAATGAAACTTGTGAACTTTATGTCCATAAGAGCTACCCCAACTCTCCCCTCCTCTCTCTCTTCTCTTTTCTCCTCTGCCTTTACTTTCTCCAAAATCCCCCCCCCAAAAAAATTAAGGGAATTTGGGGGACAAGAATTGTTCTTTTATAGGTGTGGGAAGGGTTAACATGCCCCATAATCTGGAACAAGAAGAGCTGGTTTTCGTTTTCCTCTGCAATAATTGAAGAATGCTAATGTAACTCCCCCTTTCAATAATTTTTCTCAGTGTCAGACATGTAAAGGTTCTTCAATCTCTCTTCATAGTATCTAGAAGGGCCTGACTATCTGATGGCCTGTATCTTTACCTATTTCTCAGAATCATTCTTAATGTGTGATTCCCAAAAGTGGACACAGTACTTAAAATCAAATGTGGTCAAACCGAATAAGGTTGAAAAAATTCCTTTCCTTGATTTAGAAATTATACTTTACTTGGTAACAGTTGAAAATTACATTTGGCATTTTTGCAATTTTATCACATTGCTGCTTTTACTGAGACCAACAACTGCAAATTTAGTGTTTTTGTCCCATCCTTTAGTGTTTGTTTATGTGTAATAAAAGTGTGTGTCTTAATAAAAGAACTTTGTACTTGTCACTGTAAAATTCCATTCTGTTGCTTGCAGCTCCTAGATAAAACTTATTATATATTCATTTGTATATCACCCCAAACCCAATGACTCTGGGTGGTTCAGCTAAAACATAAAAACAAGATGGAAATATGGCAAAACCAGGAAGCAATAGACACACAACCATTCCTCAATGGGGGCTACACCCATCCTGCCCAAAGGTACAAATGAAATAACTTCTGGGTGTTACTTCTCCCTCTCAATTTTATTTCATTCCATAAACATTACCTCCATCTCTTCATTCATGTCATTAATAACAATCCTAAACCACAAAGGACTCAAGATTGATCTTTGCAGCATCTCGTCAATTCCTCTTCCCAAATAGATGAGGAACCATTGATGAGCCTCTCTAAATACCATTTTAAGGAAAGCTTTATATGCATTTATTATAATTTCATCAAGCCCACACTTAACTGACATGATCATTAGCAAGGTATTCTATCAAATGACTTCCTAAAGCTAATATGTATTATATCTAGAGTATTAAGAAAGTTATCTGAAGAAAATAAATACAGTTCATGAATGAAAGCAACTATACATGCCCCAAATGTTGCAGGATCCAATCTGAATTGGTAACCAACCCAAACTGGAACCTTCAAAATATAGTTTGCAAAAATTTCGGCTTGTGATTTCTACTGTGTAAAATAATTGCAGTATATCCAGGGGTGGGATTCAAATTTTTTAACAACCGGTTCTGTGGGCATGGCTTAGTTGATGGGTGTGGCTTGGTGGTCATGTGACTGGGTAGACATGGCTTGGTGCTCATGTTACTGGCTGGGAGTGGCCAACTCAACATCATTCACATCAAAGCACGCATTTCCTTACCTAGCCTCCCGTGACTGTGGGGATGTTGCAACAGTTGTAAGTGTGAAAAACAGTCATAAATCACTTTTTTCAGTGCCACTGTAACTTTGAATGGTCATTCCACACAAGCAAAGTACCAGCAAAGGAGGAAAAAAAAAACCTTCAGAGAAGTTCCAGAGACAGGAAGTCTAGTCCTGCCAAGAATATAATAAGGGTTAACGGAGAGGCAGTTTCTGTAAGCAACACCAGAATGTTTCCTTCCTGCCTTCCTTACAGGATCAGGCCAGTAATTTCTTCTAACAACCGGTTCTCTGAACTGCTTAGAATGTTAACAACTGGTTCGAGCAAATAGGTGTGAACTGGTAGAATCCCACCCCTGAGTATATCTAAGATGTTGACAGATAATCTCTTTGTGAAATCCTCTTGTATCTTTCTAGGATATGGCCTATGGATTGCTGAATTTTACTGTACTTTATTTTTTTGAAAACAGTGAGAACATTTGGTCCCCTACACTCATCTTGACCTTCAGTTCTTCAGGATTTCACAAGGGTAATACATAAGGGGTGCAATTAAACTGATTTTTGACATTTAAATTAATTTAAATTGAAGTTATTCTTCAGCCATATTTCTATCAATCTGGTGCTTCAACCTTGCCCCTTTTCTGGCTCTTCAGTTTCCTGATGGATACATATTTGTTATTGGATCAGACTGAAAAAAATGTGAGCTGAGTTGTTTGCTTTTTCATTGCAATGTATTCATCTATTTTCATTAAGTAGCTGTTTTCTTTTATTCTGAACACTTCTACAAAACTCTTTTTATTCCCCTTAACATCCTGCGTTAACTTAGACTAATTTTACCCTTTTGCTTTCCTGGCAACAGTTCTACAACACAGAACTGAAAACTTGGTTTTTCACCAATCATTTATTCTGCAATAGCCTTTTGCATTATTTCTCTGCTATATATAAACAGGAAGCAAACTACTCACTTGCATTGATGATGTTGTCTAGTTGGGTAATTAAACATTTACGAGCAAACAACCAAGTTCAGAGAATACCAAACTCTACTATATAGACCATTTCACACAAAATATGACTGGAGGACTGAAATGTTGAAAATTCAGTTCCAGTTCCAAAAGCATTGGTTCTTTGGACTTCTAATTGACCACTAAGTGCAAAATAATAGTATGAACACACAAGAGTCTTTGTTTTTGCTCTGATTTCTTTCACTCTTCTCTCTTTTCCCCACCAAGAAAAGGGAATGCTCAAAAGTACATACTTTCTATCGTACCATGTAACTTCCATGATGTACACTATTTATTCTTTGTGGTCTTAAGTATCAGTCTTTCGATGCTTTTAATAAGCTTAGTTCTACTCACACATGTAACCCATTGCTTACAACAGCTCACCCTTTCTCAAGCCTACTGACATCAGTGGGATATGTCCAATACTCTCTCCTCTTTCTCCCTGTGATATCAGACAACATCTAAAGAGAGAAGCTATTCAGAATAGCAGAATACCTTGAAATGATGGCTTTCTATTTCATACATCCTTCATCTTAGATGAGAGTAATGCATATGTGGCTCACTGGAAATTCAATGTACTCAATGAGATTGTGAAGCTATGCCAAGCTTTATAATTAGGATAGAGAAAACTGGTAGGCAAACACTGGCTTGCAAGTGGGAAGTTTTCCATTCCTGTTCCAAGCACCAAAAACTTATGACAATTTGTAATTGCCATACTAACTGAAAGAAGACAGAGGAAATTTATGAATTGTGGAATTTCTATCCATTATGTCCATTCTACTGATATGATTATATTAGAGACAGAATAGACGTAAGGCACTTCCACTGCAAATCCATAGACATAAATGATGGAAATGTCTGTCTATTTTACCCTCAGATATTTGCTCTTAATATTTCTTAATGTTTACTCTTAATGCCATTAAAGCTTGTATTGTAAACATACATTTAAACAAGAAAACAACACAAAACAAAACAGAACAAAGATGGCAGAGATAACAAATCCAGATGAAAACAAAGAAAAAGAAAAGGAGGGTTCAGTTATGTTCACCAACAACAACCTCTTCAAAAAAGTGGGGCTATTTGAATCTTGGGTGTGTAATGTGTAGAACTGCATGCAGACTGGGGAGTTCTGAAATCCACACATCTTAAAAGCTGCCAAGATTGAGATATTGTGCTAGATGGTACCTTCTCTCTCTACGTACTCCGAACTTGCTCTCATCACTTGAGCTCTTATCCAAATAATATGTGAAGCTTGTATTCTAATGTTCATTAAATCTACTACCAATGGTTTTGCTATAGTAGTGTGCTTATGGATACCACACATACAGCCAAGAAAAAAAAAATACTCCATCACTGATTTTCCTCTGATATCCCTCCACTTCAATATGTGATAAGATCAAATACCAATAGATAGTGCTTGATATACAATATATAATTTCTGGGTTTGGGAGTGAAGAAAAAATAAAGCTTATACAACTGCAAGATTTCCACAAATACATTCAACATGTAAAAGTAGACTTCTAGTCCAAAAGATTGTGGAAGGAACTTCCCAAAAGAAGTATGTTATAATGACCACTAATTGTATCATTAACTTTTTTTACATCCCACTTCAGTAGATGCATTCTGCACTAGTCCAATACTTTTACATATCTTTAAGTTGCCCCAGAGCTCTGTTGTGCTATAAATTGTGACCTATTCAAAGGCAATTGAAAGAAGTCTCAAGATTCTTTGGGTGCGGTGATGTTATTGGATAGAGACCAATGATTAAACACTATTTGGCATTTGTTCAGCCAAAGAGAAAAGAGGAAAACAAATAAATGCAATTCTACCGAGAAGAACATCTAATGATACAATTGCTATAACAAAATTATTCACCCAGTGACTTATAAAATTAAAGTCTTGGCTTTAAGGTCACAACAGTGATTTCCTAGGAAAGTTTATTTTCTCCAAATCTTATTAAAACCAAGATTTGATTACCTCATTGCCATATCAATCAATGATTTGAATGTAAGCCTGTATTTTTTTACACTATAGAATTATTTTTAAGATGCCCCTTTTTTCTGACAGATTGCTAGATTTAATATTACCATAATAGTTGTCTATTTTAGTGTAAGTCATTCAGAAGTCTCACTAACTTTATCCCAGTACATTTCAGTGTTGAATGTCAAACTTGCAAAAAAGTGAAGCAGAAGATGAAATGAAACTCTTTAAAAAAAAAAAAAAGGTTGTAATAAGTGGTAGATTTTACAAAAGCAGGTTTAATTCATGAAAATAAAATTCACTGTAATTGTCTTTATGAACATGTAAAACAAATCAAAATACCATACAGAAGTACACCTGTCACTATTTTTAGATGTTGACATGCTTTATGGAGCATTCCGTTGTTTATTTTAAGAAAACCGTAAGGAACAGAAATCTTGGACTATCCCCAAGTAAGTAAGAGGCTTCTCCTTCTTTGCCATTCAGTAAGTGTGCTAAAAGCATAAACATTTCTTCTTAAAATGAGGAGCAAGCTCTTCCCTGATGAAACAGTCCAGTCTATGTACAGCTAGGTGCATGAGCCAATTTTTTCTTTTTTTTTACAAAAGTTAGAACCCAAAAGAAGCAGGTTTGCCAAGGTGCAGATGTAGGCAAAGGGCAGCCGGTCTTATCCCTTTAGGCTTCCAGCTCAAATCACCAGTTAAAAGCACATGCTCCTTACGCCACCTTAGTATTCTCAGGTTACACATGCAGTTAATTAAACCTTCAGCACCAGCTTCAAAGATATTGCAAGCAATGTGTTGCTCAACTCAACCCCCCTCCCACTTCACCCCACACAACATTTGCTTCTGTATTTGCCTCACGGGCCATTTAAACTTGCCAGCCTCCTTCCCAAAGCTAAAATGAAAGAAATACCTTGTGGCACTCAGGAGATGGTGCCGTGTGTTAGTTAGATGTGTAAAGTGCCTATTCGAATGCCTGCCGTGGCGAAGCTTCCCTTTGCATCACTGTAGGAGTGGTATGGGGCGGTATGCATTATACATGCTTGAGCAGGAGCTGTGGCTGTTTGCTTGCCTCAGTCAGCCCAGCTCATTTGGTGTGGGCAGGGCGTAAGGGGGGCGGGGGTGGGAAGCTGGGAGAGAACTTAGCAGGTTACTTGCAAATCAAACAAGGCACACCCAAGGAGGAAGGAAGAGAGAGAGACTAAAAAGAAATAGGCAGCATAATACTTTCATATGCTTGGAACTGGCTAATGATTTCTGTGGAAAGGAAGTGATACCTGAAAGGAGAAGCACAAAGGACAGGGCCATAGAATCATCATTTGTTTTTTTTATAACTGCCTGTGGGCAACAAAACTCAGTGCTTAAAGACACAGTAACCCTATTGTGAAATAAATCTGAACTACAGAAACCATCCCATTTCTGGGATGAACAATCTTGCTCGTTTTTTTTGTTCTTTTTGTTTTATAAAGAACTACTTCAGATTTAAAAGAAGTAAACTCTTAAAGATCCAGTTTTATTTATCTTAATTAATACCGTATTAAATCCAGGCATTTTTCGGATCATACAAACTGATGATAAATCTTCTGACAAACTGATGATCCTCTTCTGACAATCGGAAAATTTTATATTCCACAAGTAAATAGGTCAATAATAGGTGGTATTTTAACTACAAAATGTTTTCTTCTAAAAGCATGCTGATAAACTACTAAGTAGTTGAGGGAATATTTTAAAGCAACTTAATTTACAATAATACCATCAGTGTCAATCATCAATGTGCAAAAAGTCAACTGACATTAAAATCAGAATTGAACATAAAGTGTCTGGACTGAAAAAAAGCACTCTTATCCAAAGCACTAGCTAATATTCTCAAAGTTGAGTTTTCAGGTTTAAAGAACAGGGATGAACTTGTAATGTAGTCTTCCCTCATCTGATGACCTCCAGATGTATTGGGAAAACTCCCATAATTCCCAACATGAAAAACAATGGAAATAGGAATCCAACAAATCCAAAAAAACCTCCAGGCTATTTTAATTTTTGACCCAGACGCAGAAGTTCTTGTTACTCCTTGGAATCTCCTGAAGATGTCATGATAACCCACGAAGAACAATATTGCAGGCCTGCAATATCCATTTCCTTTTCCTCAGTACAGGCATACAGTATATAAATAATAGAATACATTGAAACATTAAACTATTGGATAATGATACAATACAGGCCAACATTCATAATGATTTACATCATTGTATAAAGGTATTTTGAAAGTGACATCATCATTATCAATTGCATGATTTCATTACCAAAATAAACATCTAATCAAATATACATATTTTTTGTCACTTGTGTAATGATGTTCTTATGCAAATTGCAACACTGCCATAATGACATATTTTCTATTTTGTCAATCAGGAACAATGAACATCTGCTACTGGTCTATTAAAGTGAACTTTTACCTGGACTTGGTTTTCCATGGAGGAGATTGCACATTTAATCTATAAAAACTCAGCAAAACTGGACTCCTGGAAAACCACTTGCTAAAATGCAAACAATACAGCATTGTTTGCATTTCAGAAAGTGGCTTTCTGGGGTCTAATAATAGGCAGTAAATAATCAAATAATAGGCAATAAATGATCAATACATCAGACTTGATGGTTTATATTTACTACTTAGTATTAGACAGCAATACATAGATTTAGTATAAACTAATTGCATGTGGGTTTATTTGTTTTTTAATGAACTTGGTATGAGGTTACACCACCTTGTGGCTAAAGAAAGTATTGTAATTCAGAATTGATTTATGGGCAAGAATGCCATTAATGGAGGATGTATATTGTGCTTCAGCCTGTATTATATATTTATTAATCCTTGTCTTTCTAATATAAATGAGTAAAATAGCAGTCAACTAAATGTATCTATTTTCTAAAGGATATTATTGTTGTTGTGAAGATTGAAGTGAAGATTTTTTCTCCCAAAGACAGCCTTAGGAAGAAATCTTAAGCTTTGTCTTCTAGATAGAAGAGGCACATTTTACTTTTCTCTCAGCTTCATCTTTTATGACCAAGAACAGACCTCAACCATTCTCGTCATTATGAAAGTGATTATCATAAACCCTTTTCAGTCTTCTGTTCTCAAGACTAAACATTCTTGTTGCCTTCAATCATATGACTTTGCTTCTTGTCTTCTGATCATCATGATTTCATTTCCCTGAACCTGATCCAGTTTCTCTGAATTCTTTCTTAGGTGTGGTAACCAGAATTGGACACATTACTTGCAGGGAGACTGGCCAATGTTATTCTTCTGTGGATCTGGATGAAATATATTTTCCTTTTTTTTTGCAAAAATGTCCCATAAATGACTCATAGCTAGCTTGCAATTAGTTATTATTCCAAAATCATTTCTAAGATTATTCCAAACACTATCATCAAGCCAGATATCTCCATTCTAGAACTGTGCATTTAACTTCTGTTCTCTAAATGAAGAATGTTTTTTTAATATCCAGCCCATTTTGCTAATGTACCAAGTTATTTTCAGATTTTATTTCTATTTTTGAGGGATATAAATCTTATCTCATCTGCAATCTGACTAGCATTTTAATCCAAATAATTAATAAAAATTAATTCCTACATAGCAGAAGACTGTACCTTATGATACCCCATTCAGTACCTCACTCCATTTTGATGAGAAATCACTGAAGGAGCACTATTGAAAAAGGATTTTATACTAACCGTAATAGCTATGCCATCCACCCAATGCTTTACTGGTTTGCAAATCAGAACATGGGACATTTTGTCAATGCTTTGCAGAGATCAAAATGTAATTCCATCAATTTCACAATCCACTAAGGCTAAAAAAGAATAAAGTCATTACAAAATTTGGTGTTGCCATATCTACATTGGTTTCTTGTGATTACTGCACTGTATCTAAGAAGTTTAGAAATTGCCAGATTGGTAGTTTCCTGGATCCTCCATTTTCCCCTTTTGGAAAATGCCTTAAGTACTTCTACTCATCTGATACTTCATCCATTTATCAGAACACCTGAAAGGTAATTGAGATAGTCCTCACCTTACAACAGTTTGTTTACTGACTGTTCGAAGTTAAAACAGCACTGAAAAAAAGTAACTGGTAACCATTTTTCATAGTTATGACTGTCAGGAATAAAAGTCACCTAACAGGTATTTGGGTTAGAAATATATATGTGCATGTGTATTATTCAAACACTACTCTCAAATACGTCTCCCTGTATGCGCTCATTCTCCTTATGGGGAATTAGCTCAACACTGGTTATGGGCCCAGGCCATATCAGGCTCAGATAACTGACAGTTGGTGTGAATGCACAGTACCGTATACAGACAGCTGTTTACTGTTTAATTGTGGGTTACTATCCTGGTAAAGATG
>BHFT01031832.1:0-13459 GCA_004320025.1 Laticauda laticaudata
ATATTTCATTCATTCAGATCTAGGATGTCTTATTTTTGTGTTCCCTTTATTTTTTTGAGCAGTGTAGTATTCAGTAATTGATGATTGGCATATTAACCAAATACATACTTGAGGTTTGAACCAGACAAATCTTCATTCTCCTTCATAGATTTGAATCCTATACGATTTTTTTTTGAATCCTATAGGATTTTTTTTTAAAAAAAAAGCAAATAGATGACTCAATATTTATGATCTATGTTCTCAGTATATGCAATAGCATATAATCTAAGTGTTAAGCTAGTATTATATAACTAAATAAACAGATATGACATTTATGATTCACTGTGTCCTTTCTGCAATGTAGAATTTTCCTGAAAACATTGAAGACATATTGGCAGAAATCTAGCTTAGGATGAAATAGAAACATAAAGATAAAAGTTTCTTCTGTCTAATCATCTCCAACTCTAGGGCTGGTGCTCATCTCCATTTCTCAGCTGATGGACCCAGCATTGTTCGAAGACATTTCCGTGGCCACCATAGCCAGTAAGCCAAAGGGTGTACTGAATCCTGTTACTTTCCCACCGAAGTGGTACCTATTTATCTACTTGCATTTGCATGCTTTCAAACTGCTAAGTGGCCAAGAACTGGGGCAAGTAATGGGACCTTAACCTGTTGTTAACTTGAGCTGTTAACTTTCCAACTGACAAGCTCAGTGTCTTTAACTGCTTATCTATCACAGCCCCCTAGTTTAGGATGAAATGTAGTATGATCAAAAGAACTTCAGTGCTTTTAAATTTAAGAAGGTGTAAAAAAGCTTTTAAACCAGTTTAAATGCTGGACAGAATTTCCTCACAGCAATGGACTTGCCTTTCACAACAAGCGTGAAAAAGATCAGTTGTTTTCCCCAAAATTGAACAGAAGCTATACAGACAGACTTCAGTTCAAACCATTCCTTTGGTGACCATTTGAAATTACAATAGCATGGGGAAAAGTGACTTATGGGTGATTCTCACCCATTGCAGCAGCCATGGTTATGTGATCGCAACTTGCTTGGCAACCAACATGTATTTATGATGGTTTGAGAACCCCAGGGTTATGTGATTGCCATTTGCCAGTCAACAAGCAAAATCAATGAGGGAAGTTGAAGCCACTTAATGATCACAATGATTCACTTAAACAACTGCAGTGATTCACATAACAACCACGCCCCCCCAAAATTATAAAATTTATCACAACTCGCATAAGAATTGCCTTGCTTAGCAATTGCAATTCTAGTCCCAGTTTATGTCATAAGTCAAGGATGACCTATACTTTCCCAAAATCAAATTTAAAGTGTATATATGTCAAATCTGCAGAATGGAGGGGTATTTTTTTTTGAGAAAGAGATAATGTTAAAAGCATGAATTCTTATATAGGATTGAACTGAAGTTTGGAACAAGTATGGACCATCTCAAGTAGAGACTATGTGCTAAATGCCAATTTATTTTCTTGATGTTTCATGTTTTTTACAAGCAGTAAAATGGTAAGGTTTTTTTTTTCTTGTAATCCTTGATCGAAGCTGCATTGCTAGGCCTCCTTANTTTACAAGCAGTAAAATGGTAAGGTTTTTTTTTTCTTGTAATCCTTGATCGAAGCTGCATTGCTAGGCCTCCTTAGTAATGCTCTCCATAGAAATAGAGGGGAAAGTTTGTGTTTTAACATTGTGCAGCAGAAGAACGCTAAACTAATTATCCCAAAGGTGCTTTTTCAAGAGGCAACTGGACTTTCTGGTTTTTCTTTGAAGACGTTTTGCTTCTTATCCAAGAAGCTTCTTCAGAGCTGAATAAGAACTGTGACCTGGATGACTGAGAAGATCCATAGACACTAAACTAATTACAATAACTAAACTAATGGATTTAGATGAAAGATAGGATTTAATTTATTTATTAGTTTTATAACACTTTTCTACAAGAACTCAAAGATGACTCAATAAGGGGGAGTTCTTTCTTGTGATCCCCATGGCAGCCACCCTGGACATAGACATGTCTGCAGGTGGGGTCACGGGAGTTTGAGGTAGGGCAAGTGACAAAAACAGCAACGGTGCAGTGTCACATGTACAAAAGGGAGTGAGCTTGTATGGGGATGGAGCTTGAGCTTCTGTCATTGAGAGATAAGCATTTGATCCTGTAGATCAGGGGTATCAAACTCGATTTCATTGAGGGCTGCTTCAGGGTTGTGTTTGACCTCGGGAGGGGGGTCTGAGGTGGGTGTGGCCTGTGTGGGCATGGCCAGCTCAATATCACTCGTGTTGGGGGGGTGACTTTTGTAGTCCAAGTCTTCTGCCAGCAAAAACAGGGTCCTCAGCTCAGTTTTCGGCTGCAACAGCCTCTTGCAACATTCTGCCAGGGTGCCACCTTCCCAAGCTCCATTTTCGCTGGCAAAGGCATCTGTTTTCAGGGCAGCCCCACAAGCTGCATTTAAGCACCCCACAAGCCAGATGTGGCCCTCGGGCCTTAGGTTTGACACCCCTGCTGTAGATATTTATGCATATAAGCTTTGTTGAGATAAACAAGAGACGGGGATTAGCCTCTTAGTATCCATGGATAAAGGTGACTTTGAATCTGGGTCCTTCCATCCTAATCCAATGCTTTAAGTATGGCTCCCTTTACCAAAGGATAAACCCCCACTGGTAGAATTTGCTTCTAAGTAAACACATACAGGGTTTTGTGGTGAGATTGGGTTACTTGTATAGGAGAGTAGCAGCCTGTTGACCTCAGGAGACTTCAAGCTGGCCTAGAGACTTATAAAGAACAGTGTAAGATTTGATTGATTGATTGATTTTTTATTTGTCAATTGCTTACAAGATAATAGGTATAAGTATGTACAAAGTTATGAATACATGAAATGGGTTATTTTAAGAAAAATAAAAGAAACAATAGAATAGCGATGGAAGGCACATTGGTGTGCTGATTCATGCCCCCCTACAGACCTCTTAGGAAAGTGGTGAGGTCAATAGTAGACAGTCTAAGGTTAAAATTTGGGGGGTTTGGGGAAGAAACCAGAGTCAGATAGAGTATTCCAGACATTGACCACTCTGTTGCTGAAGTCATATTTCCTGCAATCAAGTTTGGTGCGGTTAACCGTTGAGTTTGTATCTACTGTGTGCTCTTGTGTTGTTTATGGTTAAGCTAAAGTATTCATTGACAGTAGACAATTGCAATGTTATGATTTTATATACCATACATTAGATCAGACCGAAGACGGCAGTATTAAGTTTTTCTAGGTCTCTAGAACTTCAAAGTCTGGTGGCATAAGTATTCTACAATGAGTAGAGGAGTGGAGAACTCTTTTGTAAATATTTCTGGACTTTCTCAACTGTGCTAATATCGGATACGTAATGTGGGTTCCAGACTAATGAGCTTTATTCGAGTATTGGTCTAGCAAATGTTTCGTCTGCTCTAGTTAGTAGTGTGATATTACCAGAGAAAAAGCTGTGTAGGATTAGGTAACAAGTCTTAATACCTTTTTGGGCTATGTAGTTTACCGTGGGCTCTAGCACTAGATCATTAGAGTATGAGTATTCCAAGGTCCTTTAACAGAGATTGGATCATCAAACAAGTTCTTGACTATTCAGCTTGTATTTTATTTTCTGATTTTTTTGCCAATATGTAAGACAGAGCATTTATTTCTTGAGATTTGAAGTTGCCATTTGTTTGGACCATTCTGATACATAGTTAAGAATCTTTTTGAAAGGTAGCAGTATTGTCTGTGGTATTGAACAGCTTTACATCATCAGCGAAGAGAACGCAGTTGCTCTTAATGTGATCACAGAGGTCATTATGGAGAGTATAGAGAGAGTTGGTCCTATAGAACACTGCCTTGGGGGACACCACTATTGACAGGTACAGAATTTTGATAGGACATCCCAATTTGACCATTTGTTGTCTGTTGACAGGAATTCTTCTATCCAGTTATGCAGTTGTCCAGAGATACCATAAGATTTTAGTTGTAGGAGTAGTTTGTCTTGTACCACTGAATCAAAGGCTTTAACAGAAATCTATGTAGCATTGAGTCCAAATGCTTTGCCCTGATCGAAGTTGTGAGTCCATATGATTTTGCAGTGTAAGAATTGCAGATTACAGGATATTTTTTTCTGAAAACCAGATTATTTATTGGAGATAGGTTGTTTTGTTTCCAAAAGTGGAGGATAATTGGATTGGTTCATAATTGATTCATTACTTTACAGGTGACGCAGCATAAGAGATGGTCTGTAATTTTTCAACTAGGCTGGAGTCTCCCTTTTTGAAGATGGGGATGATCGTGGCTTGTGACCATAGTTTTGGCAAGGAGCTGGTCCTGAAAGATTTTTCAAAGATTATGCTTAGAGGTTCAGCTATGGCAGTGGATAGCTTTTTTTAAGAAGTAGGCACATATTCCATCCAGTCCAATAGATGGAGATGATTTTAGATTGCGTAGTGCTTTTCAACATTGTCTTCTGTAAAATCGATATGTATTAGATCTGTAGTTTTCCTTGGTTTCGCTAGGAAATATTGGGCATGATCCATTGCTGTTTACAAATACTGAGCCGAAGAATGTGTTAAAGATGTTGGCTTTATCATTTTTCCTTTTTTATCATTGTTCCTTTTGGGGAGCTGTTAAAAAAGGGCAATTGCCAGTGTAATACATTCAGTGAAACAATATTTTTAAAAAATTATAGTTACATTTGTGGATAAAATCAAGTTATTTTTGTTTCTGGATAATCTATGGCAGACTTACTGGTATACAACCTTCTAGAAACTATGTGTTAGATTTTTGAAGCAGCATGGCTTTGTTTTGTGAACATGAGTGTGAAATTGACAAGGGAGCTGAGATTCTTTCTCATTTGTTCTTGAGTTTCTCTCTCTCTCTCTCTCTCTCTCCCCCTCCCCCTCCCCCTCCCTCNTCTCTCTCTCTCTCTCTCTCTCTCCCCCTCCCCCTCCCTCCCTCCCTCCCCCTCTCTCCTCTCTCTCTCTCTTTCTCTTCTCTCTCCTGTTTTGCTGCAACTTCTAAGTTTACATGAATTCCCTGTGTGGGCAGCAATCAGTCCATGCTCCTGTCTCAGGAATCCAGTCCTGCTTGGAGTCCTGCTGCCCTTTTGTTGTCCTTCCTACAAGGCTGATCAGTTGAGGACTATGTGGTGACAGAACCAGTTTATAACAGGCTTGTCTTTCAACTTCTCTTCTTTAGGCTCTGCTGGCACAACTCATCTGAATTGCTGAGAGGCGGGAGTGTGAGAGCTCTCTGCGAACTAAGCGAGGGAAAAAGAAGAGAACTGCAAGCTGCTGCCGCTGTTGCATCTGCTGCAATGAACTGGCTAGATGAAACGAATTGGCAACTTCACATTTCCTTCCTTGTGCTGCTCTTCATTCACACGAAGGGTAAGAAGATAATAATGCTGTGCAATTTATCTCTGATAGGGTGCTGAAATGTCTTGCACTAAAAAGTGCAACTGAGACAGAATCTCTGAACTTCTTGAGTTATCTTTTTTTGAAAAGATTTGTGTTCAAGGTTCCACAAGGTAAATGGTTTATAGTGTTGCACCTTGAAAGGCAAAATAGAAGTAGATAGATATTATAACTTGCTAGGCTTCTCCTTTGTTTTTCTGCCTTTTAAAAATACTGCTTTGTAGTTCTTTGAATAATATTTCAAATGGAATGATGCGGTGCTCCAGAAAGCCTTTGCAAAATCAGTAGCAAGTGCTGCTTCATGTTGCCATTTTAAAAGAGCTATTGGAAGGAATTAAAAAGGCAATATTAAGAGATTTGGACTCTTAGTATTTTTAAGATATAGTAGCTAATTAATGCAAATGACACTTGAGGGACAGCAAACTTTTTTTTTCTCTCAGAGGCACAGAAAAATGACTGAAAAGGTAGAAAGATAATTTCATGACCTCTTCTGGGATCAAATATTTGATGTTCTTCAAAAACCTAGAAAAATACATAACAGAAGAAAAAAACCAGACTTATTTAAATAAATTATATTAGCAGTTAGTACATTTCCACTAAGTCAGTTGTATACACAGCTGTGAAACTACTCTAGTCAAAAATAGAACCCTATTAATTTGAACAATATTGTTCAGCTAAACTTAACTGTTGGTTCAGATATTAATTTTCAAAGCTTTATGTAACTTACAGTGGTATACGTTCTTTTAACCTATTGAAATCAATTAATTTGAACATATCCAGCTCTCACAGTTGTCTGGTAGCAAACCAGTGTGTTAAATGTACCACTTTGGATTATGCTTACCTTACATGCTCTTTGAGGATACATCACCTGTATTTACATAAATCCTGCAATATGGTGACATAGTTTTTACATTTTACTTGTAGCATTATCTGGCTGGTAGTCAACATAAGTAGAAATAATTTTCTATATTCACCAAGGAATTGCTTATGGAAGATAAATACAGCTTCCATAAAGCTTTTAGCCCATTCCTGGTCCTCTATCCCACCAATGTTTCACCATTTACCTGTGGCCCCCTTTTTACTTCATTTTTCTCATGTGTTTCCCCCTTTTTCCCCCATTCCGGTGAAAAAGACTAGCATTTACACACTTAATGTAATGTATTACTTGAGTAAAGTAAGCCTTGGGACAGGAACTGGCTTCGGCAAGATGGTATTTGCAGTATAATACATTTCAATGTTTGGTGGTCCCCATGGTACTTGCATGCCTCCCATTAGATACTTTTCACTTGTGTCCCTCTTGAAATATCCTTGTTTTCCCATGTTATTGAGGAAGTTCAAGGGTGACTTTTGAAGAATTAAAGACTTAAACAGATTTTGGATCGTTTATATTTCATATTCCCAGATTGCATGCAGCTCTTCCCACCTTAAAATGCAGATTCTTAATAGTTTGGCTGATTCTCAAGGGAAATAGATCTGTACTGAGATACCAACATCTGTAAGGGTGTGGAGAGATTTATGCAGGAAACCTGCAGTGAACTGCTGAAAGACTAATACAGAAAATGTTTCCATCCAAAGGAACCGAATATTGTTTTTTGATTAGTATATTAAAAATGGGAAACATGAGCAAAACTTAAACAAATATGAATATAGAATCCGAACTAAAAATGGTTTCTTTCTTTTCCTTTCCTGAGTCTGTGCACAAAACATATATACAGATCTTACTTTCATCTCTACTTCAATTATTAATATTATCCATGTATTTTACAGGGAAGTAAGGCTATGGAATCCATATCCATTATTCAGATTCTCCAGAGAGCAGGTCACTTCTACATTTCTCATATGGAGATAACTATTTCCAGGTTTAAAAAAAGCAGAAAGATTATTCTCTTTGCATATTTAGTCAAATGATATTTTATGCCATGTAGAAAAATGCCACTTGTTACTTACAGAGCCCAAATTATTATTTTCAGAATATTTGGATATCTCATCCTAGAACGGGAGGTTGTTTAGCATCTCAAAATGGATGATCTTGTTTATTTTCAACAAGATTAAAAATCACTTGGTGTACATGTTGCCCAAGGCCAAACTTAAACAAGAAACTAAATGTATATGGATTTTCCTTGAAATCAGATAGAGTGGAAATGGTAGGGACTATCTATTGGTGTTTGTCCTTCATAGAATTTTCCCAACTGAAATTGATATCTCTGAGCTTCTGTTGGTTTCATGAGAGAAAATATGCATAGTTGTAACTTTTTTGTAACAAATCAAATAATACTTTGGTTGAGTTTTGATTATATTGGGAAAATAAAGGAAGAGGGAAGAGATGAATAGATTCTAATCCAGTTAAGATTCATTCAGACATCTTGCTGAACCTAAAATGTTTGGGAGATCTATTCATATATCTCCAGCATCTTAGTAGTTTGGCAAAAGACTTGAAGAATGAAGAATTTTGTTTCTAAAAGTTCTGTTTCTTTTATTGATAAGTAAAGAATAAGGAAACCATCCATGTATATTGCAGGTAGCTAAAATAAGAGATATTTAAATAAAACCAAGATATGGTAGCTCAGTTTCAGTTTATGTCATCATGAGAATTTGCCTTACTCAAAAGTTGCCTTGTTTCTTTATTCCTTTGCCATTTTCAGTATAACTTTTGGAGAAAAAAGCTTTGAAAATTCTTGAATCATTTAGAATGTTAATCAATAACAGTTCTAAATTCAGAGAGGAGCTTCATGAATACAGAAGATTGGGGTTATGCCTGGAAAGCGGATATAGACATAATTTGTAGTTTGCATTTATTTATTTGTATCCCATTTTCATTATTTTTACAAATAACAAAAACTGGTGAATATATCAAATATACATTCTTTTTATTTTCCTTTACAACAACAGCCCTGTAAGGTGGGATTGGGCTGAAAGGAAATGACTGGCCCAAAGTCACCCAGCTGGTTTTCATGGCTAAGGCAGGACTAGAATTCATGATCTTCTGCTTTCTAGCCAGGTGCCTTAACCATTAGATAAAACTTGTCTCTCAGTTAGGCACACAGCTACGTTTTGCACACTCATTAATTCACAAAAATTTATGAAGTGGAATTTATAAGTAAATACAATTTAGTGCCTTTAGGCATGAAAAAATCCTAAGTTTTAAATTATGAAGTCAGAACTGATTTTAAATACTTGGTAAAGGCTCTGAGAATATAATGATGAGCTTGTGGATAAGCTATTTAGTTCAGTTGGACTGTTGAAGACATAGTTATATAACTTAACGGGTTTCTTCCTGCTCTCTTCCACCTTTAGTTGAAGAAGTGTTAAGAGACAGGTTACTGCTTCAGTACTTCTTAAGCTATGTGCAAACTTACTTCTGAAGTGAATTTCGGAGTGGGTAATTAGTAGCACTCTCTTTTGGAAATGTGTTGTTGTTATTCACAGTTGCTGCACTTTATCTCACTTTTTCCTGTTTACCCAGATGCTTTTCTACAAAGCAAAGACAGTTTGGTTTTATGCTAGTTGAAGGGGTCACAGAGTTTACGTGGCACATCTATTTTAGCCATCTTTAAAATCACTCCAAAATAGGTTACATAAGAAAAATTACGGATGGCAATTATTTTTCAATATATATTCATAAAGAAAACCTGTACACCCAGTAAAATTAAATTAGTATATATTGTAAGGTAGGAAAAATCTTAGATTGATTAAGATTGTTGATGTTTGGGAATGGTCAGGGTCAAAATGAATTTTGATTGTGACTTGAGGTGTTTTTTCATTCCTTAAAATATTTAAAATAGTGGGTTCTTGTCCCACTCAATTTTAGAAGGCATCTGTTATCATGCCATATAAATCTGATTTAGCCATTTAGCCAAGGGAAGCTGCTCACCTCTGTTCAGGAGCAACTATAAATATACTTATTCTGAGTATCTCCATGACAAGAGTTAATTTGACTTTTAAATTGATTTTTAAACACACTTTGCTGATTCTCATCTGTTGCATACAATTACACAAACTAATTCAGCTACATAAAGAATTATTTAAGCAAAATATGACTCTTAATTTTGTTCAGGTAAACTCAGTGGACATAAAAGAAAATAAAAATTGCCTGGATTTGCATTATGAAAATCCTATTCTGGACTGTGTTTTGGGGTGGGTGATAAGTTAAAAGGATCCAGTATCTTACAGCTGTCCCTTCCCTAAATTTACTATTCCTGAGTAATTCTATCTGGAAATGTAAAAAATAATTCTGCAAACTAAACATACTTTTTATTTAATAACTTGAAAGGTAGTTCTCTATATTGTGAATGTCCAAATTTATTGGAACTGCTGGTGGAAAATTTTGGGAGTTGTAACTCAAATATTACTAAGGCTTACTAAATTGGGAAGGCAATTTGAAACTCTGGGCTAAGTAGATATAAAGATGTATATCATGAGAAAAAGTCAGGTTAGAACAATATTGAGAGTTCCATGAACTGTGCTTTAGGGATTCAGAATATGAGTATTTGCTATATTAAATTAAAATTTCCCTTTTTACATCTAAAGCAGGTATCTCTTGTTTAATAGTAGTTAACAAACTGGGATAATAAAAAAAAATATGTCACAGGCTTACAAATTAATCTGGCTTGTTATCCTGGTATGAACTTAGAGTTCCTTTATTTATCCACAAGGAATCCTTCCTTAATATAAATTGAACTAAAAATCCTTGGCAAAATTCACTTAGCAAATAATGGGAGAGGCTAAAAAGGAATGTTTGTTTTACTACTCATTGTGGCTCAGTTACTCATGATACTGTAAAATTTCAAACAGTGGCCAAAATCATGCTAATAATTTGTTGCTTTATGGCAGATTCTTTAATAACACTTCATTCACTGTAAAATGATCCTAGATATCAAATTGCAAATGTAGTGAACATGTCATTAGTTGGGATAGACAGGTTATTCCCCAAAAGGCATTTTGAATATTTAGAACTAGTAAATTATCTTGGAAAGAGTTTATTGATTTAAAAACTAATTCTCCAAAGTATTGTATGAAATTTATTCTATAGCACTTCTGGTTTTATTCTCAACTATACACTCAGTAAATATAGCAGTTTTAATGCTCAGCATTAAGTATATTCAATAAATATAGTAGTTTTAATGCACAGAATAGGTGTTGTGGTGGCTCAGCGGTTATGAAGCTGGGCTTGTTGGCTAGAAAGCTGGAATCTCAGGTTCGAGACCCAAGTGCCACACGATGGGGTGAACACCCATCCTTGCCCATCTTCCTGCAACTTCACAGTTCGAAAGCATGCAAATGCGAATAAATAGGTACTTCAGTAGGAAGGTAACAGTGCTTCGTGACATCATGCTGGCCACATGACCACAGAAATGTCTTTGGACAGCACTGGCTAAATGGCTTTGAAACTGAGATAAACATCACTCCCTATAGTTGGCAATGACTTGCAGAGTAAAATCCTCAGGGACTCCTTTAGCTCCTCCTTATGATAGATCTTGGCAAATGTATCGATTATCTTTTGGAGAAATTTCCCAAAACTTCTTGTTTGCTTTTCCCTTTTTGCTGTGACAAGAATGTAGTATTCTAATACAACTTCCTAATTAGGGTGTGCTTTTTCACATTTTGCCATAGGTCAGAGCTATTAATATTTTATAATAATTATGTTTATTACTTACAGCATACTGCACATAACTTGGTAGTGCACAAAAATGAAGGCAACAGGTCCCTAAATGCAAATCTATAATCTAATATTCCAGGCTGCCTCATTTTAACTGTCTGGCAACATTTGACAAGTTTATTACTATATTTTTATAATCACTTCTAAAGGAATGTATTAAGTGGATACTTTAAACTGATTTATTTAGAGTTAAATGGAAGCTGGTCTCTCATTATATTATCTCAAAAACTTATCTTCCTTTCTCGGTTGTGGTGTTCCACAACACTCCAATAAATATTTTGTTTTCTGTAAGATTGATGTCATGTTGGTGTATTACTTGAAAAGAATGTAAATTATCCTAAAACCTCAAACATTTAACTTTCTTGCGGTGGAGGACGTTAACACTTTAGTCAGTCCTTCCAGTCTTTGGCAGCTACTGCATATCCTGAAGAGAAAATATTTAGAAGGTTAAACCTGTGATATGTTTTGCATATCTCAACTAATGGAGATAATAATCCCAGGCGGTCTAGGGTCAGCAGAACAGAAGGAAATCAGTAGCATCTGAAGGGAAGTTTCAAGGTAGCGTAACCACAGTGAGATCTCTCTCTCCACTCATTATTTTCCCCTGAACTTTGTTTCTCCAAGCTGTTCTTTTTGGTTATATGTGGCTTCCTGAGAGAGCACATCATTGGAGAGGAAAGAAATCAGGATCTTGTGGACCAATCCTTTTTTTTTTTTTTCTCATCTGTATATCTCAGCCTGCTTTCATCCTCAAATCACTCTTCTATGTTGGTTAAAAGGGTTATTACTTTCATGTATTTGAAGGTGTTTCTGATGGCTAGTCTCTCTTGATGTGATGTAGCTCAGTTCTGAAAAAGTACGATATGAGATACAGATATTGTGTTCCCCTGAAAATGCAACCTACCCCGAAAGTAAGTCCTAGCTTCATTTTTACACATGTGCCCAATATAAGCCCTACTCCCAAAATAAGCCCAAATTAATATCTCACCCACCCAGGGTGCACGGGTAAAAATAAAGCTAGGCTGGGGATGTGGGAATGGAGCTGTCCTACTCCTTACCTTTAGACATTTGCAGCCAGGCCTTGCATACCGCAACACCTGCCTTGCCGGCTCATTTCTTCTGCAGCTGGCAAGGCTTTCCTGAAGGCCTCTGCAGTGGATAACAGAGTTCTGAATCGGTCCAGAGCTCTGTTTTTGACTATAGAGGCCTTCAGGAAAGATTTGCAGGCCTTGCCAGCCACAGAAGTTCTTGAAGGCCTCTGACAGTAAAAAGGAAGTCGGGGGCAATGCACGCAAATGAAATGAATTAGTGGACGACATCTCCCCACCCCCCCTGAAAAAAAGACGTGCCTTTTTTGGTGGCAAAAAAAGATAAGATAGGGTCTTATTTTCGTAGAAACATGGGTAGTCTTGGATTTATGACCCACTTGGTCCTGGAATTTTGATTGCTAAGTGATGTGTTCATTAAGCAAGTCATCACTGACTCAATTTTACAACCATTTTAACTACAGTTGTTAAGCAAATCACATGGTCATTAAGCAAACACAACTTTTCACATTGCTTTTACTTTTTGGATGCTAGCGGGACAGTTGTAATTTGTGATTGGATGACTGTAGGACAGACCCTGTAATCATTGTAAATGTGAGTCACTTACCAAGCCCCTAAATCACTATTGTGTGAACACAGGGGTGGTGCAGTGGTCATAAGCTTGATAAAAGGTTGTAGGTCACATTTTAGGATCATTATAAATGTAACCCATTTGTAAATGAATGTTTGTAAATCAAGGACTACTTACAATATTTCTTTAGTGCCTTTTTTGAATATATTTGAGTTTTAATCACAAAATAGATTGTTCTAATCTTTGATCCTAATCTTATAAAAATGATTACTTCTTTTAAATTAAAAAAACAAAACAAAGCAATGCACATTGTTTTGGACATGGATAATCCAATCAAATACTGCTTTAAAAAAATAGCCTTGCATGTCTGAAGTTTGGGGAATCCAGAGCAAAGCTGAAATAGAACAATGTAGTTTTGAGGCACCTATTGTGTAGGCTGTTTATATGTTCAGATTGTCTTAAACTCTTACCTGGGAGTAAATCCTCTTGGAGCTTACTTTTGTGTAAATGGGATGTGTGTATGGGCTGTGTGTATGGAACTGAATCAATTGGTTTTTGGAAAGAAATTCATTTGAATCCTTTGCTTCATGATTGACCATTTGATGATTGAGCTGAATTTCAAATGTCCTTGTAGTATTAAAGCTTGACTGCATTTTTCTTGGGGCTGACTTGAGTCTTCATGATTTTAGGTTTTGACTGAAAGATATCCAGTGGATATGTTTTCCTCATCCATGAGGAGAATTAGTAATTTGAAGGAGATTGTATTCTCCCCCCCCCCCCCAAA
>BHFT01031833.1:0-34135 GCA_004320025.1 Laticauda laticaudata
TGGGCACCTCGGTTGAATTTCGTCGGCTTCCCTCTGTTCCCGGACCGGTCTTTCCGGGCTGGTTGAACTGGGCTTGGCTGTTTGCTTCCAGGTGAGGTTATCGAAGTGGTCCGTCTTCTCCACTTGGTAACCATCTGCTGCCTTCGCTTTCCGGTGATATTGTTGGCTTCTTCTTTTATTTATTGGTGTATTGGATGACTGCTCGGTTTGTGTTGGTGGCGTGTTCGGTTTGCGTTGTGTTGTTAGGAAGGTTTCTGCCTTTCTTTTTGATAATTGTTTTGGGGGTTTCTCCCCCATCTAGTTTTTTTATAATGTCTTTCTGTGATTTGTGCATGTTTTCGGCGTTGTTTGAATTTATTCGTGATCTTATGTTTGATCGACATGTCGTTCACTGTTTTTTCCATCCTCCGTTTCCAGCTGGTATGACCATGGAAACTGTCATCTTATCTGGGTTATTGTTGCCAGTACCCAGCAGTGGGTCCCCTGAAACGTTTTTGGCGTAGACAGTGTCTCCCTGGCTAAATGTACGGTACCAGCTGGAATGAGTCTGGTGGTTTTTCAAGGGTTGTATGTCGGGTGCAGTTGTCAAAGATGGAATCAGAGTTTTCTTTCCATCAGGAGCTCTCTGGAGCTTTTTAATTGGTTTTCGCACTCTGTGTTATCTATTGTTTGTTAATAGTTTTTTATTTTCTCGTGTATGCTCCTGGTGTCCATTTCTTTCTAAAAAAGCGTCTTTGGTGTATCATGACATTTTGTTCACCCACCCCGTTCACCAAACCGATGAAATGGGTGCTGTCAATCGTGTTGTTGCCACTCTCGGCGAGAAATTGTTTCGAATGCCAATGCTGTGAATTGGGCCCATTGTCAGATACTATCAAGTAGAGTAGGCCATGGGTGGCAAAAAGGTCTGTTTAGTTGCTTTATAACCGGCTTCTTGTCGTGGTGGATTGCATTAGGCCTTACCTCCATGCCAGTTTGGAGTAAGCATCTACTGCGATAAAAGGGTGTGCCTTTTGTGGGTCCTGCAAAGTCTAGTGGACCCTTGACCGTGGGCCCCTTGTTTCCACTTGAGGGTTGGTGCTGCAAGGAGGCTTGGTGCTGGATCTTGTACATTTGTCACATGTTTGCCCACCCAGGTTTCAATGTTTTTGTCTATCCCTGGCCACCACATGTAGATCTTCCTGGCTAGGGGATATTCATCTTTACGATGCCCGGTGGCTGCTGTCCCTTCATGCAAGATGTTAATAGTTTGTTTTGTAAGGGTGTCTGGAACCACTAGGCTCTGTCACCTCCAAAAGTATATGACCCCTTTTGCGGAGAATAGTGTTCAGTCTGCTGTTTTTTGTTGGAAGGGTTTAAACTGGTCACTGCTCCTTGTTTTTCCGGCCACCCTTTTTCCACCCACTCAAAACCCGCGCCAGTTTTCTGTCTTTGGGTTGTTTTCTCTAGCAATGTCTGATGCGGTTTGTTGGTAGGTTGGGCAATGTCTCTATTTGCAGGGTGGATGTGTGGTGCGGGGGTCATCCCTCTGGAATCATGGCAAGGGGCAACAGCTTAATGCATCGGCGTATGCAGATGCTTTTTCTGGGCCGATGTATTAAGCTGGTAGTTGTAGGTGGCAAGAACTTGGGACTACCTGTTCAAATCTGGGGGGTGGACAGGAATTTGTTGGGGGAAAAGTTGGCCCCCCCCTTGTTCCCTGCCAGTGATCCCAGAGTGGTTTGTGCGTGATGAGGGTGAAGTCCCTACCGTACAAAATTTCATGAAACGCTTCGACGCCAGTAAACCCTGCTAGTGCCTCCATGTTGAGCTGCTATAATTTCTTTCTGCCTTTGATAGTGTCTAGAGAAGTATGCAATCGGGCTTCTCTCCCAGTCTGGCAGAGTATGGCTCGTAGGCTCAACATGGCGTAATGGAGAGGCCATCGCAGGTCACGTTAGTGGTAGGGTTTCGCTGTACTGGATAGGACTGATTCTGATGTGAGGAGATCTTTTACCTTCCGGAAGCACCTCTTCCCGCTTGCGCCCAGACCGGTGGACATAACTTTTCGAGTAACTAATCAGAGGTTTGGCGTGTTGTCTTGCAGTTTTGTGGCAAAAAGTATATTGTAGATGTTAGTCCCCCAGAAGGCTTTGTTAACTGCTGCCTTATTTTGAGGTCTGGGGCTTCTTTTATTGCTTTAATTATTTGTGGGTGGGGTGGATTCATCTTTATCCACTAAAGTATCCAAGAACTCAACTTTTCAAGTGCATAACTGGGCAACTTTTTTTTTTAACTTTTAGTCCGTGCATTTTAAAATTTCTGCCGGACTTCCCTGATTTGGCTTCTTCAATTTCCTTGTCTTTGGCTGCTACTAAGAACATCATCAAAATGTGGCACGACTCTTCTTAATGCCTTGCAGTAACCGTTCCATTAAGCTCTGGAACACCCTGGTGCCAATGACATCGCATGAATTCTTGGGCTAGCAACAAGGAAGGCTCCCTGTGGGTACACGAGTGGTTTGCTGCTTCTGCAGTCTTTGGCATCACGTGGCAGCTTGTTGGTATGCCTGCGCCAGGGTCAAGCTTCCCGAGACTTTTCCTCCCGAGTGAGTGTAGGAGATGCTGTACCCACCAGAACTGGTATGCACTCTGTTGCAGTGCATTATTAAGGGTCACTTATAGTCCCCACAAATTCTTACGGACCCATCTGGTTTTATTGGGGTGACTATTGGGGTTTCCCAGCGGCATGATCTATTGTTCAGGACCCTTGTATGATGAGAGTTATCTAGTCGCTCGTCTATTTTGGCTTGAAGCGCGAAGGGAACTCGTCTTGGTTTGAGACGGATGGGGCAATATTGGGCGTTCACATTAAATGCTATTGGGGGACCCCTGTGTACTTGCCTAATTGTCCATTGAAAACTTCTTGGAATTCCTTCATCAGCTCCTCCTCCCAGTCTGTTTCTCGACGTGGTTGATGCCCGACACCTCGATTCCTAATGGCGCAAACCATTCCAGACCCAGCAGGCTTGGGCTGCTCTGTCCACAATAGTGAGTTGGGAGTACTGTTCCATGCTTTTTGAAAGTACAATGGAAGTGTCCAATTCCTATTACGGAGATTCTGTTCTCCTGATAGTCTTTAATGGTTTGATTTTCTGGTTCTCCAGCTCTGTTTTTGTAAGCTGGGCACTAACCTCTAATCATGTCCAGGATACCATGGAGAGGTAGGATCTGGAGTCCACTTCCATTCTGCATGGCCTACCTTCGATGCTGACACTGAACGTGCCACTTTCTTGCGTCGGAGTTGTCTGAGTGGCCGATGGTGACCGTTGGTGGTTTCTTCATGTCATCGGGTTTCGCTGAGCGCTTGCTTCGATTTTTGCGGCTCCATCAGTTCTCTGAGAATCTGTCTCGGTTTCTGGGGGGCGTGTTGTACGTTGCTTGTGCTGTGAGTTCACATTTGTTTCGGCCAGACCTTTGGCGATGTGCCCCCGTTTATCACAGTACCAGCAAATGGTGTCTAAGAACCGATACTCAGAATGGGGGTGGTCGCCGCCAACATCCGGTGCACTGGAAACCCGACTTAACACTTTTCCAATGGTCTCGCTCTGCCTCAATCTGTGGATCTCCTACTCATACATCGTCAGTACTGGTGAGAGTTACGACGTCCTTGTTTGTGCTGTTTGTGGCTTTGTGACAGCCTGTTTAGTTTCTCAGGAGATGTGTTGGTCTCCGACGTTGTTGGCTGGTCCGTTGCATTCATTTGCCTACTTGATTTCTTATGCTTGGTTTCCTGTGCTTCACAATGGCTTCGGTAACCGTAATGTCCGCCCAAGCCATTAGTCTGCTCTGGAGTTACGGGGTCTCTGAGACCGAGGATCCACGTGGTTCTCTCAGAGCCTCGTCCACACACTCTCTGATGTTCCTTCAACGTTGCCACGAAATCCCTGATGCTCTCTCCATCCTTCTGATCTTGATGTAAAATTCGTGTCTCCAGATAGTGGTTGTTCGAAGTAGCCGATCTAGGTCCTGGCCAAGCCATCTCCTTCACATTCTTCTGGCTTGGCCAACGTTTGGCCATCTTGAAATACAGCTGGCCTGAAGTGGGTCAGGAACACAGTTCTCTTTCGATGGTCGTTTGCATCCTTCCAAGTTGTTGCTCTCGAGGAACATGAGGAAGTCGATCGATGTATGATTCCCAGTCCTCGGTTTGCCTGGTCGAATATGGTGCGGGTGGCGAGTTCTCGGCCATCTCGTCAGTTTTCAGCTCGATTGCCACGTCCCAGACTGGTCTCTTTGTCTCAGTATTCCACCTTCGTCACCAGTGTAAAAAGAGCGGGGGAAAAAGAGATTCTGAGACCAGTGTAACCTTCAGCTTCTTATAAATTGTATAGATCTGTGCTGGATCTGCGAGCCACGGCAGCTCTCTTATAGAGCTTGTCGGGCAGCTCTTACCCAATGACAGCCTTCTGAGTCTCCTGCGATTGGCTCAGCCAATCACAGGATATTCTTTTACTGACCAATACCATTGTTCTTCTGTTTTCTTCTGTCCAATCACAGTGCAGTCCGTCTTAGCCAATCAGGTTAGAGTATTTCAAGAATGTTAATATGGAACAGTATCTGCATGACCTCAGCAGAAATAACCTTCCACAGCAGATTCGGACAAGGATTAGATGAATTATTGTGCTAAGGAGGCATTTGGCAAGGGTCACGAATAAAACAACATACAGACTGATTGCCTTTAAAATCCTTCTTGGTTCAGGACATGTTGGCTTCTTATACCTCATGACAAAGGAGTCTGATCTGCACCAAGGACTGGTAAGTCCTTGTTGTTTGGAGTCCTTAAATCTGCGCTCAAAAGATTTCCACATGTTCAAGTAAATGAAGGAATTCTAGTCAGAGTTTCTGAATAACATCAACTGCAAAAATGGAGGACATCGATGAAAGGTTATATCTTCAAGCTATTTCCAGACTTAATTGAAAGTGTCCAGTTTTTAATGTGCTAAAAATATTCATTCTTACTCTTAAACTTCTTGATTTTCTTAGTGAATATCTCTTCTTCTATCAGATCTTCCAGCACTTTAGACCATCTGATAAGACTTGTCAAGAACACTAAATGAGCAAAGTGGGCCTTTGGGCTGAAGTCCCCATACATGAAACTCTCTTCCAATGAAGGTTTTTGTAGCTGCCTCCTGCTCGCTGGTATGTCTTACTGACTTAAGAATCCTATTCACTTTAGGTACAAAAATGATTGGGGGATTGGAGGCTAATCATATGAATAATGGTCACAGGAATTAGGTATGTCTTCTTGTTTAATGAAAAGAAGAACTAGGGGTGACATCACAGCAATTTTCCAATATCTAAGGAGCTGTCATAAAGAAGAAGTCAACCTAATCTCCAAAGCACCTGAAGGCAGAATAAGAAGCAATGGATTAAAACAAATCAAGGAGAAAACCTTGAACTAAGGAGAAATTTCCTGACAGAAGTGTTAATCAGTGGAATGACTTGCCTTCAGAAATTGTGGGTGCTCCAACACTTGAGGTGTTTAAGAACAGATTGGACAATCACTTGTCCAAAATGGTATCGGGTCTCCTGCTTGAGACTGGGGTTGGACTAGAAGACGTCCGAGATCCCTTCCAACTCTGTTATTCTGTTATCTTTCCAATGAAAACTAGACCATACTTTTGCTCTTTTTGTCTGGTTTTGTCTTTTTTGAATTCTATGGCTTTTTTCCCATAATTTAAAAAAAAACATTGATTTTTTTTTTATTAACAGTGGTAGATTTTTTAAAGATAATTTAAAGATAATTTATTCAGGGATTATACAAATAGAAAATAGTTAAGATATCTTAATTTTTCCTTTGTCTCTCCACTGCAGCAATGTTAATATAAAATTTCTCTTAGTAATTTTCCTTCACTATAGCTAAGTAATTTTTTGGGGGGGAGGAGGAAATGCCATGATTACAGAGGAAGAGAAATCATAGGGAAAGACATTGTGTGAATTATAGTTTGTTCACCGATTTAATTGTATCATGTATCTAGGTTTGATTTTATGACTCATGTCATTCTAACTTAAAGCCAGTCCCCATGATTGACTACAACTTGTCCTGCCAAGCTCTAATTAGAACTTCCAGAAGAATGAAAGAAGGAAATTATGCCACAGATTTCTTTACACACTGGCAGTTTACACACCCCTCTGAATATATGAATATCAGTTATCAAGCTCAGGGTGATTGTGAAAACCATTCTGAAATCACTGGTTCTCTATTGAACAGGCATGTTTGTTATTATTTTACTTCCTAATTTTTCCCCCCAATATTTAATTACTTTATATCAACATGTATATAATTGGGGCCAGCAGAGCATTACAAATACAAATGTAGCCTGTGGGCAACTCTTTAAAAATAGCTACATTTTGGGCAGATGGAATTGTGTGGCAAATGGCAGCAACCATGATTTTGGGAAAAGATAAGACACATTTTTGGAATCAAATGCAAAATGCTGCATAGTTTTGATATGCAAATGTGTGCATTCCTTTCATCATGAAACACAATAGTAATCCAGGAGCTTTTCAAGGAAGACTTATTTATTTTTATCAAATAGAAGTTCAATGTAATCAGATATTGTAAAGAAATACTTGCTTAGTGCTATGGTGGTGGGGGGGGATAAATGACCCACCCAATAGTATGAAAAGACATCAGGATTGGGTTGGAGTGAGTTTAGGAGTGATGTGACCTGGGAGAAAGAAAAAAAATGGATACCAGTAGAGGGGTGGGAAGTACTGCAGAACACAACCCAAAGATTGGAAGAGGCCACTACAATGAAAGAACAGATCCAAAATATATATGCCCAAAATATGGCATACCTCTGTATGCCATATAAGAAAGGTGAAAAGAATGAGGAAGTTATTTTAGGCTATATGAATACAAAATGGTGGGACTGTTTCAGGCTTTTAGAGATCTGAACTTTCCTATGTATTTACACTTGTAAGTAACTTACAACACATTTCAAAGAATGCAGCATTAGGACCAGATGGAAAGATTACAATCTTGATCAAGGTTGGATTTTGGAATATACAGCACAAATGAGTTGTTACAGGAGTTCCTGTGTGCTTGAGCTATCTTGGGGGTGGGGGGTGGGGGGAAGAGTTCCTAAAAAGGAAGTCAACATGGAATAATACAAGCAAGTCACATTGTACAAATAGAAAAAGAAGAGAGGCACATTTAAAATTTAGACACAGCAAATGATAGCTTTTGAAGTTTATACCCTCCTTGCCAAGAGAATCGGATCTTCCAAGGCTTCATAAATATATCCCTCCAAGCACCACACCTGGGTAATTAGAAAAAAATATCCTCTTCTTCCTTCCTTGAAGACTTTTATTGTATTCATCTGCATTGCTCTCCATAGGAGGCAAAGTACTTCCCTATGTACAATGCTATATACTTTGTTTGTATGCAGACACCTACAACTTGTGGGGAGGGAGGAGGGGAAAGTTCTTGAAGGACTTATTTTCCTGAACTCTTTTCTTTCTCAGAATTAAGTCCTTGAGTGATGTATTTCTGGTGAAGAGTAGCTTTAATATTCAGGAATAATTTTACACTGGATAGTGCCAGATACAGATGATATCATATTTCTTATTATGGGCAGTTCTCTGTATAATTTACTGAGCAATCTTATATTTTTACCTGATAAAATCTACTGAGAATGAGAATGGAATTTAGCAACAGAAAGATTCAGTCCATCTTTCATGAGCTCCATTTTAATCCCTGTCTAAATCTGTTCTGAAATGTTGCACATTTTGTGGAGCAGATGCATAAATGTTCAATGTGCGAGAAGCCAAATAAATGTCCAATGGAGCTGGCAGGATCTCGGAATCACTGACCCATAATCTTTCAAAGATCCTGGAGTGCCAGGGAACTCCCAGAGGACTAAAAAAGAGCTGACGTGGTTCCCAATCTTCAAAAAAGGAAAATAAAAATTGGATCCAAGAAACCACAGATCAATCAGACTGACATCAATCAAGCAATAGGTCTGTGAACATCTAGAAACAAGCAAAGCTATTACTTGACGCCAATATGGATTTGTCAAAAATAGACCGTGTCAGATAAAACTTATTGCATTAATGACAAAGTGACCAAATTAGTGGACCAGCAAAATGCTGTGAATGTTCAGTGAAACATTGGGCAAAATAGACCACAATGTACTTCTTGGTAAGACAGAAAAATATGGGATAGGCAGCATCATTACAGATGGATTCATAACTGGCTGACCAACCTCAGTGTGCAGTTCTCAATGGAGCTACATCTTCATGCAGAGAAGCATGGGATGGATCTGTCTTAGGTCCAGTACTCTTCAACATTTTCATAAATGATTTAGATGAGGGGATAGAAGGGGAACTCATCAATTTTGAAGATGACACCAAGCTAGGGAGAACAGCTAACATTTTAGAAGTTAGGCTCAAGATCTAGAAGGATCTTGATAGTTATGATAATTGTTCTATATGTAAATGGGTGACTCCAAATCTACAAATCTGATTGGCCAAGGAAACTAAGCATTGGATTGGTTCACAAGGAACGCTAAGTCATCATGTGAGCGGGAGAGAGCTTCAAACGGAGTCTGCAGAGGAGCGCCGCCGGCAGGCTTTTACGCACTCGCACTCACGCGCTATGAGGCTATATCACGCAGCGGCTGATGGTGCTATTGACGATGATCAAGAGGTGCAGTCCAGAAAGAGCGATATATATATATAATTCGGGACTGAGGTGTAAATAAAGCCTTTTGTTTGTTGGAAGCCGGTCTAACCTCGTGTGTTTTCCGAACAAAACACTGGTCGAGCGAGGCACTCCTGTGATCGGGGCGATTTCTGAGACACTGTGTCACCTGCCGACCTCTCAGCACGGAGATGAAGAAGGCGAGACGCCAGGCGAGAGAACTGCCTGGAAACAACGCACCGCCCGCACCCCTTCAATCCTAAGAAGAGGACCTTGGGAGTCCCTATAACAAGACCGGCTTCCAAATGTATTGGAGAGCAATGAAAATGGAAGACATTTCAGAGCAACGCAAGCGAGCTGTGTTCTAACCCACTGCCGAAACAACGGTGTTCAAGATGCAAAGGCCCTTGCGAAGCCCCGAGACGTACAACTCACACGTGGCAGAATTGGCACAAGAATTCTCAAGCACACTACCGCTCCGGTGTGTGTCAAAATCTAATAAGCGACATGAATTTTACGCGAGGTCACCGTATAGACGAGAGAGAGTTGTGAGGATCAGCAGGAGGAGCCGGAAGTCCGCCGGCGGACGAGAGATCGTTCGGATCGCGCATCTTTGTTTGTATGTTTCTATATATGTGCGCGCTCCGTAGACGCTCGGTTATCGGTAAGAGCCGACGGTTTGTATTGTGAAGCGGTAGACATTTTATGTATTGTGTGTTCAGTACGTGTTGGTGTATTAGGATCGCTGAGAGTCCGGTGGGGCGTCATGTGGAGGAGACCTAGAGCGTTGCATCAGCAGCGAACAGTGCTTAGCGAGTATATCGCAAGTTAGTACTCGGGACAGACCCAGATGGTTACGTTCCCAACGCGGAGCTTTTCACCTGTTCTGACAGGAGCCAGGCGAGACGCCACGCTATCGGTGGCCGTGAGCGCCTTAGCGCACGGCGGCCGAAGGCCGGTGAAGAAATCGGCGGTCACACTTAAGCAGATGAACACACACAGCGAAGAAACAACCCCAGCCAAAAGACAGAAAGCAGCCTACCACCATCGAGCAGTTTGAGTTACGAAGAGTCGGGAGAGGCAATCGAGTTGAAGGCGAAGAAGCCGACGAGATCCACTGCGTTTATTCCACACACAAACAAAGAGCGCTGAAAGAAGGAATTGGGGGAATGCGCCCGGCTGCGGAGGAAAAAAACCATGCCCCGAGCCCGAATGCAGATTTCTCGACGCTCATCTGCAGGGACCATTGCAAGAACGAGGGCATATCGAAAAGGTCTGCAGCAAATAAGAAAAGGCTTATAGCCCTCCACGAGACGCCGAAATTCCCCAATACAGAGCTGAGCCTAAACGAGCTGAGAGAAGTTGGCAACCAAGAGAAGCGAGCCAATACACATCCAAACTGTCCACTATAGAGAAGCGCTCAGATGAAAGTGGGAAGATCTGCGGTTGTCTGATGGCATCTCTTCTTTGGTGGGTGGTGATGCTCAGCAGGATGAAGAGATAGGGGTGGTGGTGCGTAGGCTGCTGGAACCTCTGAGCGGGGGCCGTCGGACCGCGACCTATTGAAGGTTCCCGTGACGCGCGCAGTATTCTTGAATGGGCGTTATGCGATGCAGTGCGCGAGTTACGTAGATCTATAGAGTAGTGGACTGGTGTGCATTGTAGTTGAAAGGTTCTGTATGGGAGCGGTCGGGGGGTTCGATGAGCCGCTGTAGTCTGGTGTCATCTGTTAATGGCGATGTAGTTGAGCATCGATCTGAGAGCGGTATGAAGGGACTTCGTGGAGTCGTGGGCCTGCGCGATCGTGGAGGTATCGAAGGGGGTGTCGTATTACCCAGGGATGCTGTGATCTAGGGTAGCAGTGTTATGAACTACGGAGAGAGCATGTGGAGCGGGATAGAAGATCAGGAGGTTCAAAGTTACTGTAAAATCGAAGGGAAGCCGCTGCAAGATGGAAGTGGACTGCGGGGTCCTTCCTTTGCTCTGTATCAATGGTAGTCGCTACCGAAGCGTCTGGAGTAACATCAGTTCTTATCACCGAGCGGTGAGAGAGCGGAGAGAGGAGAGAAAGCAACCGTCCTGCACGTGCGCTCAAGACTACCAGGGAAACCGATCCCTGTAGTTGGCTAATGGGACCATTTCGGGTCGGCGCTATAAACAACAACCCGTGCAAAAATGCTGCGATGATCTATAGTCCGACGCGACAGACCGAGCCTGCTCTGGGCATCGAATGGTTCCTAGGTTTCAGCCGCGCGAGTTGCGCATACAACGGAGACTGGGCGTTGAGGTTAGTATCTCATGTATCTGTATCGTTGTGCATGGAGCGGAACAACCGGCTGGGAAACGACCTCATAGATGAACGTTGTATATGGTCCAGGACGTTTTTGATTTTGCCGCACTTGGCAGTATCGGGGAAATCCCATTTCTTTTAGTCCCTAGACCCCCAAACTAGCCCCAACGAGGGGCGTTAAGAGATACACACCGCCTAGGCTGAATCGTGTTGAGCATATCGGATGCAGAGTATATATGTTATATAGAGGAACAGCTGACGACAGACGTTGATCACGCGGGCGCTAATGGGATTAAGGAGGAGGGTGTATATGTATATTGGTGCCATCTCGCAGCGACGCAACGATCGGAGATCGAGCACGTCTCTTATATGAGTATATTCGCGATTCGATCTCATAAAACGCTGAGGGTCCCTTACAATCTGTGGTGACTATAAGGCTACCCTGACCACGCTTACAACACAACGCGCATACCCGGTGCCCAGTAGTCAGCATTTGCTTCACTCTCTGGGAAAGGGCAAAGTTTTTTGCTTAAACTCGACTTGGCAAAGCTCATCAACACTCCAGTGGACCCAGAAACAGCAGAAGAGATGACAGATAATAGTCCCCATAAGGGCGCATTCAACTGTCACCGAGACTCCCAATTTGGAGTAAGCGTGGCCCAGGCAGCCGTTTTCCAGAGTTTGATGGAACGCCTCCTAAATGGCATACAAGGAGTCGTTCCCTATTCTCGACCGACGTCCTAATCTCGGCCAGAGACGAAACTCCAAATTAAGAGAACAGAACTCAAAAGAAGTACTGGTATGACAGAAAAGTCGCTATTATAGGCACGCCGCATAATATTTTTTATCAGAGGGCAGATTGAGAGGAAAGAAAAGTCCTGGCCCTCTACAGAATAGCCTTCGAATTCCTGGGCTATTCCAGTAGACGAGAAGGGTATCCACCCCAACAGACAAAAAAAAGTTAAAGCAATCAGAGAAGCACCTGAACCAAGAAACAAAACCGACGGTACTAAGCTAGAGAGTCTGTAGGTATTCAGGCCAGTCTAAAGTTAAATTATGAGGCTGCGTTCAGATATCTGTGCGTCTGCGAAACAAGGCCACTATAGCGAAGAATGCGGCTGGAGTAGTTTCGTTTGTCACGAGACAGCGATGGTACTCGAGACCGTCTGTTAGAAGCGCACACGCAATGGAAATTTGGACTTGGTGGCAGTGAGAGAAGAGAAGCTATATATGTCTTGACGTCGCTGGCGTATGACTACTGATATAGCTTCGTCTTCTTATATCAGAGTATTGGGAGCACTGAGATAAGAGCGTTTGATACGCACCAACTGCCATAAGAGTTGACCGTCTGAAAGCGCACCATAGTGGGAGTGTCGATGGGTACGGCTCGCTCCATCACTGCTGACGCCCAGCCACTGTGACAGATACCGTAGAGCATCTGTCAGGTATATATCTCAGCGGAGTATATATTTATATATCACGCGCAGAAAACGAGAGGAACGCGAGCTGGTGGCGTGAGAATACAGCCACCTGGAACCGGCGAAGCCCTAGAATAGTCGCTGGAGTAAAAACGCTTGCCACGAGTGGACTGTATACAGGCGGACCTTTTCAGATCATAAACGGAGTCACAAACCGTTATGGGGATTTTGGCGGCGAACAAGATAATGCGCGAGAGACGAGTTCTGCGCCGTCTTCTCGTCGGAGATTTGGGCCGCACTATGACTTATGCATGACTGGTCAGAGTTCCTAGCAGCCAATCCTGAACGCTCGCACGCTGCGTACGTCGAACCGCGAGGGAGGAGCTCAATTTGTCACGTATGTCAGTAGATGGTCGAGGTGCCACGCTTTGAGGCGAGCACCTTACGAATGGGTAGGCAACTGATGAAGACGCCGGCACCAGGCGATGAAAACACTACAAACTTGAGGAGCTTGCCCCCGATCTAACGCCATTTCAGCTTATGATGTCGCCCGAGCCACGCGAAAGACTCCATTTGACTGCCCGCGTTCTTAGCTGGGTTGAGCAGTAAGGCTGGCCGGAGAACCTGATTGAGATAAATATAAAACCTTTCCGTCAAGCACAGACTGAAACTATTCGATTCAAAAGGTGTTTGTTGGCTGTGTGATCGGGGTAGAGATTACATGACTCTTCTATTGGCAAGAGCTCGCGAGATACCAACCAAGAGCGGTAGGCTGAGTGCAACTGATATGTTGACTGCTGGTGAAGCCACGATAGACGAGGATTGAAAAGCCTTGGCCACAGAAGTTATGTGGAGGTAGGTGGCCGCTGCGACTATACGCTGTATAAGAGGTACACAATTAGAGTAATCTCGATATGACAAGTAGTGATCATAGCTCGTGCAACCATGCCAGGGAATTAGACGCACGTATCGCGAGTACCAGTGTCGACAACGTTGCGAGAGCAGTTAACGATAAGAGATCTCGGTACGGCGCCGTCGGTGTGGAACGCAGAAGACGCAAGGATGAATTCACATTGACTTCTGCGGGTCCTACCAAGGGACATACCGTTTCTGATTGTCAGTTGATGCCTACTCTAATTGGCTTGAAGTAAAAGTTATGCCATCACGACAACAAGAACCTGTAATTAAAAAACTGGAGCAACCCTTTTTGCCACCCATGGCCTACCGGACGTTCTTTGTCTCCGATAATGGGCGCACAGCTAACGGCAACATACAATTTGAAGCAATACCTAGCCTCCCAGCATAAGACCATGCCCTCTACCACGCTGGCCACACCGCTGCGACACGGCAGGGCTGAGAGAATGGTCGCGGTTTTACTAAGAGAAGGTTTAGAAAGAATGGACCGCCGAGATGTCAACAGAAAGTAAACGCATTTGCTCACACTTCAGCACATAACGCCGCAGTACCCGGGTAAGCCAAATAAGTCCCAGCAGAATTACTTATGGGCGTAAGTTAAGATCACACCTTGATAGGTTACACCAAATTTTACTCCAGAGAAACCCCCCAGACTCCTACTACTAGGTTTAAGACAATTCGAAATAGGGCGATTTCGGTATACCGCTAAAAATTTCAACAGAGAAAACCATTAATGGCTACAGGACAGATTACTCAAATCACAGGCCCCCAAATCCTTCCGTTTAACAGTAGAGGATGGCAGGGAATGGAAGCGGCACCTAGATCCAGTTCCGATCCGAATTATAGAAAGACCACAGACATACAACCATTCGCCGACTAAAACCTGACGAATTGCAACCAAGGTGGGGGGGATAAGGCAAAAGAAGCTACAATTAAAGAACCTTTTAAAACGCAAACGCGCAATGAAACCATATAATCAAAAAGAGCAAATAAAAGACTACTGTTTGGAGCACGACTTGCGTGAAGAGACCATTCGGAAGGGGCCAGCCAAGGCCAGCTCGACCTGCCGGAGGAAACGGGTAGGGAGCGGCAAAACGCCGGCCTTAAGCAACTCAGGCGGTGGTTAAAATGGCTACCTCACCCTTCCACGACGGTTTCCAGGGAGAAGGACCGGAAGACGACAGCAGCCACCATCGAACCGGTCGAAGTCCTCGCTAAGAAATGAACCGCGCAAGTCGCAGTCGAGTCCGGGAAAAGCCGCCACCTACGCCTGCGAGAGCTAGTCACCAACGTAGACTGAATAAGAGGGGAGGGGTGTTCCCTATTGTAATGGGTGACTCAAATCTACAAATCTGATTGGCCACAGGAAACTAAGCATTGGATTGGTTCAAACTAGGAACCAATCCAAAGAGCTGCGAAATGGCGGCAAATTTAAGCAACTGCATCAGGCTACAAGCAGGCAGGCGTCAGCGCTGTATAAAAGGCTGGCCTCGGCTGCAGCCAAATGTTTCCTGTTAAGCCTGACTGAGTGTAAATAAAGCCTTTTGTTGTTGGAACCCGGTCTACCTCGTGTGTTTTCCGAACAAAACAATAATTGAGCCCTATCCAATAAAATGCAATTCAGTGGGGACAAAAGTTTTACACTTAGGCAAGAAAAACCAAATGCACAGATACAGAATAGGTGGTACATGGCTCAAAAGTAGTAACCATGAAAGGGATCTAGGAGTCCTAGTGGAAAACCATTAAATGTGAGCCAGCAGTATGCTGCAGCTTCCAAAAAAGCCAATGTTGTCTTAGACTGCATCAACAGAATGTTCCTTACAATGAGAACAATTAATCAGTGAAATGGCTTGCCTCCAGGAGTTGTAGGAGTTCAATCACTGGATGTTTTTAAGAAGAGATTGGACCACCATAGTCTGAAAAGGTATAGGGTGCCTTGTCTGAGCAGGGGGAGTTGTACCAAAAGACCTCCAAACCAGTCGTGGAATTCAAAACTTTTTACTACCAGTTCTGTAGCCGTGGCTTGGTGGCCGTGGCTTAGTGGGAATGGCAGGGGAAGGATACTGTAAAATCTCCATTCCCACCCTATTCCAGGGGAAGAATACTGCAAAATCCCATTCCCTCCCCACCCCACTAACCTGCTCCATTCTCCTGTACAGGGCAACAAAAGAAGACCCAGCCAATCAGCTGGGACTCAGGAGGATGGGGGTGGGGCCAGTCAGAGTTAGTATTTGCCGGTTCTCTGAACTACTCAAAATTCCTGCTACCGGTTCTCCAGAACTGGTCAGAACCTGCTGAATACTACCTCTGCTCCAAACTCCCTTCCAACTCTGTTGTTCTGTATTCAGTTTTTAATGGTTAAGCAAATCACTATGGTCATTAAATGAATCTGGGTTCCCCGCTGGCTTTGCTTGATGGAAACCAGCTTAGAAAGTCACAATCACTAATTATGGGATGTCAGAATGCTGCAACCCTCATAAACACATGCTGGTTGCCAAGTGCCTGAATTTTGATCAAGTGACCACAGAGATGTTGCAACAGTTGTAAGTGTAAGGACCATTCTTATAATAACTTAGAATGGTCATTAAATGAATATTTGTGAGAACTATTGGACTTACCACATTAGATACCTAATTTCCCAGTGAATACTGAACATTATATACAATCTTCTACTCCTTCATCTTATACATAATTTTCTTTTAAACTAACCCCAAGAGTAACATGAGGTTTCAAATGGATATACATTCCATAATGTAAATGTAAACTGAATTGTTTTGTTGAACAAGTAATTTTTAGACAGATTAACTTCATAAAAGGAATTCTTTCAAGAATTTGACCTCATGGACTATGTATCTTTCATATGAATTATTCCAATACTGGAAAAATATATTCCAATACTGGAAAAATGTAAAAGGTCCAAGTTCCAATATAAAATATTATGTAAAAATAGTTATGCATAATAATGAGAGATCATCATGCTGACTATCCTTATTCGATTTTAAAAAGTGTTTAAATCACATCAGCAATTAATCCCCACACAGGTGGCAGAATTGACTTAGGTGTTTCCTAGATGGACTCCTCTACTATGAAACTAACTGTCTCTGAAAGAAGATGAACCTCACTCTCATGTTTTCCTATGAATTCACAATGGATAATTGAAAAAGCCAAAGAGTAACTAAAAGAAGTCAGTGTGTCCTTCATGGATTGTAAAAAGACTTTTTATGGCATCAGTCATGTCAAGATGTGGAAAGTGCTTAGAAAATAGGAGTTCCAGAACATCTTATTCTCCTGAAGTGAGATCCATATATATGAGATGAAGCCACAGTCTAGACAGAACATGGTGGAACAGACTGACTCCATGTCAGGCAAAAGAAAAAGAAGAAGGGTGTGATTTTAAAATTGGAAGAAGGAACACCAGCACCTTGTTCTACTGAAGACACTTTGTTGATAGTGAAACTTCAAATGATCTTAAGGCTGTAGTAATTAAAGTCAAGGTGCACAATGAAAAATTGAGACTAAGATTAAATATCAAGGAGACAAGAGAACTGACAGTGAATATATTGAGGTGCTATATGCTGTTTTTTTAGGATTGACTATCAACAATAAATGAACTAGCAGTGAAGAAATAAACTAGAGACTAGCACTTGGTAAGGTAAGAATGATGGCTCTGGAAAAGGTACTCAGATGCCTCTGAAGTGTCTGTACCTACAAAGATCAAAATTGGGCAGGCAATGGTTTTTTCTGTGATAGTCTATGAATGTAAACGGAATCCATCCACCTTGTTGCTGTTGAAAAAGGTAGAATAAGCATTAATGGTTTTTAATTTTGGTGTTGAATTAAACTCTTGACAACATTATGTATAGAGAACAAACAAATGGCTCAAGCAGAACAAAACAGCCCACCTGAATTTAGCCTGTTTGAGAAAATGATTGATATTGCTTTTATATCAAGATGCAAAGACAGAATTATTTGCATCTCACCTTCTAATTCTCACATTAGATAGAAATGATCTGCTGAAATTGTTAATACATTATGCAGACTTCAGCTCCTCGGAGATGCCTATGGTGATGGATCAAGTGGAAAAAGAAAGAAGAGGATGAACAGCAGCAAGGAGGATGGATTCAGTTTGATTGCTGATTTTATCATTGCAACACCTAAAGGGTCAAGTTGAGGACAAGTTATCCTGACAATCTGTCCATGACAATCATGTCAAGATAATTCAGGAAGGATGGGTTTTCAGGATATTTTTATTTCTCTCCCCAAAATATTTTTCTGTCTTTGCATCTGATTAAAAAAAGCAATATTAATCATTTTCTCAAACAGGCCAAATTCAGGTGGGCCATTCTTTGGACAATGGGAAACTCAGTTTTCACATTTTTTTTCTTCACGTGCCATGTGGGGCTGCAAAGGACAATGAGTTATCTTGCCTCCCATTATTGTCCCACGGGCAGAGAATGCTAATTTGAATTCACCCTATATCTGTAATATAGTCATACATTGAAATGTCTTAAACTCTATGGCATGTGACTGGTTTTGTTTATTTTGGCAGGGGATGATATATGCTGTCCCTGAACATGCGTTCTATGGAAATGTTATCTACAGGAATTTGCAGCTTTGGGTTGAAGCTTTGGGGATGGACTGAAGCTTTGTGATAAGACGTATCTAGTGTGCAAATTGAATTATGTTAAACATTCATCATACCTGGGCGTCTGGTGGGTATTAGTCTGTAGCCCAGGGTCAGATAGCCATCAGCCTAGACAGGGCATTGCTAATGCTAAGAATATTCTTATTCACACAAGCCAAAGGACAACACTTTATGTTTTGAAACATATCAGCCCTGTGCCCTAGAGCTGCTGCTACTCTCCCACACCCCTATTCAATGTCTTTCCATTCTTTGTCAAAGGAAAAAACATGAACAACTTCTCCTTTTCTTTGAAGTTTGCAACAAGCAGATATAGGCCTGCAGACTGGAGTATCCTTAATATAACAGTTAATATGCATAGCTGAAGGATAATTTCAGAAAGGACATTCTTTTCCACAATGGTAATAAAATAAAATATTTGAGACTTTTTCTGATGAACAAAAGAAAACAAAAATGTATTGTTACAACAATGGCACTTAAATGTTTCCAGCAGGATTTTTGTTTCCAATCCTCCCTGAAAATACAAAGAACTAAACTGAAAATGTAAATGATATCTTCCTTTCCCACTAAAAAAAGAATCTTGCGTTGTGTTTCAGCTCTGCACAAGCACTCAGTATTTTTCCAAGTGGTTTTGTTGAGGAAGGCATTGGAACCTTCCGGATGAATTAAGAAGGTGATCTTGTGCTGGATGTAGAATTAACACTCTCAAAGAGCATAGATTTTGAACATACGATAGATACAGTGCTGCACAATTTTATTTTGGGGAGAAATGGGATAAGCTTCTCCTAGGGTTCATATGATTCTTATATGTATCTTGAATTGATGATTGTGGCAATTAACTGGAGGACAGATCCAGCAAATGGTGCTTCATCAGCTAGAGAAGAAACTAAGGTTAAGGTACATAGCACATTTTCAAAGCTTTGATTGCTTTGAAATATTAATATTTATCCTTATTTTGACAACATTCTGATTCATTCATGCAGCAATGCATATTGATACTATTATCCAAGACATATTCAACACTGCATCTGTTTACTTCTCAAAATGACTCATTCTTTTGCTTGCTGATTTTAATTTGCTGGATTCAATGGAAATAAAATTTTTTACACAGAGATAAATATGCAGTAACTTGTATCTTAAAGCTCCATGTGCCTGAGCCAAACATAGACTATAAAGGTTATTGATGTAGTGTTAGACTTGGACTCATTTTTCAAGCATACTCCATAATTATGGTGGAAGAACATTTTTGAAGTCCATTTCTTAAAAATGGTTTATGTAGTCTTGATAAATAAGAAATTGATCTACTATATATTTTTCTGTATCTAAACTTATTGTATTTGGTATTTCTTCACTTACAACTCTCTCTGAAAACTCACCTACCTGACATCTTTAAAGTGGCAACGCCAAAGAGGTATTAATAGTCGTAGAGTTAAATAAAATGAAATGTGCCTTAAAAAGAAACATAAAGGCTTGTGAAAGCAATTTATAAAACAGCAATGATTCTTATTTTGATAATACTGTATGATCATAATCATTCTATTCTTAAGACATTACCTTGATTATCTCACGAGATCCATTAGATATATACTTTTATATTTATTATTCAACTTTTTTTCTGATATGATGTATCCTATTAACTGCATATTTTCTGCGCTAGAAGGGAAATCTGCATGCATGCTAACTTCGACCCTTGCATTTTAATCAGAGTATAGTAATCTGGAAATCTCATCTCTGTATAGTAAAAACAAAGCATTTGATCAAAACATTCATGTTATTTATTTTATACAAAGTTCTTTTCCTTAATTGTAACCAGTTTTAAAAATGAAGGATTTTAATTTCAAGACGTATTTCATTTTTATTCCAAGGACACATCCTGCTGGGCACATTCTTAGCTACCAGATAAGATCCACTTGCCCTGTTTACTATGGAAATCAATATTCACTTTTTTTCTGAACATATTTCTATTTCTGCAATACAACTTAAAAGTTTTGCCTTTAAGTCATTTTTGACTTCTGGAGACTGCACTTTGTCGTTTTTTTGGCAGCATTTTTCAGAAGTGGCTTGCCAGAACTAGTTCCCAGGACTGAAAGAGAAAGAGAGAGAGAAAGGGAGGGAGGGAGGGGGAGGCTTTAAGCCATTTGGTTGACTTTGTGCTTAAGGTAGGATTAGAACTCACAGGATCTTGGTTTCAATGAACCAGATGCTTCTCATACATGTTGACATCTTAACCAGATGCAGCACAATGATGGAAAAGTACCCTCTAGTGAAAAACAAGTCACACTGCAATTCAAGCTCTTCCCTCACCCCAAATATATTTTAGGTCAGGACAGTTAATCCTTATTTTTATGATAGTAAAGAAAAATGATTTGGGTGGATCAGTTGAAACAGTTATCTAGTCCTTCCCCTTTAGTTTCCCAAAGTAGCCCTTAGAAGAAATCTAAGTGAAGACTAAGCAGAAAAGAGTTTATCACCAATTGGTATTTCTTCTTCTTCTTCTTCTTCTTNATCATCATCATCATCATCATCATCATCATCATCATCATCATTCACAAACATGCTACTTCTTTTATAGCTCTGTTGTCTACTAAGTTGCCTTTGCTTTTGAAGCTAATTGTCTTTTGCTGATATTATTATAATAAGAATTTATTTGAATGTATGATCACCTAGCTCCAATAGATCCACTGTCTTTGAGATGGAAAAGGTACTTTTTGATCTGTCCAGAATCACCCAACATCATGCTCATCAGATGCAGGGATAGCAATCCAAGAAACAAAAATGGATGGGTCATTTGATAAAGCCCATGTCACATTGCACCAACGGATGCAAAGAGGATGTAAAATGGAGAGAAACACTTGCCATCTGTTGGTTAGCGCGATGCATCCATTCTGTACTCACTGCGTGCGTGATTCATACATTCTATCTGTCCAGCATCCGTCTACTGAGATTTCATCCGCTCAAAAAGTTTTGAGCCGTACAAAACTTTTTGAGCGGATGAACTATCCGCTGCGTCCGTTCTACATCCGTGACACATACGGGGAACAAACGTTCTACGTCCGTCGTCATCCGTTAAATGTCCGCTGTATCCGCTCGGCATCCGCTGCACATCCGTGCAACTCGATCCGCTCCAGCGGAAAACGGAAAGAGGAAGGAAGCGAAACGGACGCGGAACATCCACACAGGGGTAGTAGCACAGACATAGAAAGGATGAAAGCGGATGCACCTCGGACATAAAGCATTAAATACCTATTTCATTTTTCTATCAGAAAGACATATGGATTAAGATTCAAACCTTTATCTGTGATCCTTTACCTGAAGATTAAATGGGCTAATATTGTTGTTCCAAGTGTAAATATGCTCCTGTATGATGAATTAGCAGGTAGCCTTCTCTTAAGGAACTATATACATATCAGAGGTGGTATTCAGCAGGTTCTGACCAGTTCTGGAGAATCGACAGCAGAAATTTTAAGTAGTTCGGAGAACCAACAAATCCCACCTCTGACTGGAGATTTTACAGTATCCTTCCCCTGCCATGCCCACCAAGCCAATCCCACAGAATCGGTAGTAAAAAAATTTGAATCCCATCACTGGTACATATCATTTTCATACCAGGATGAAATATATATTTGATCTTGGGGGGGGGGGCATTTAAAACTTCAATTTTGCAAAAAATTGGAAAAGAATAATCTGTTGTGACATTATCCCGATACTCTTCTAACATTTTTGTTATGTGCCCAGCCCCATGCCTGTTATGGACAAAAATATATTTAATTGGGGTCAAAAATTAAATTTTATTATTCAGGATGTTTACAGACAGATTTCTTGATCAAAACGCACAGCTCTTTTTGAATTAGAAAATGTCATTTTAAACAAGGGCAACACATCAGAAACTGGTTTATTGTGGGGGTTCCATATCAGATAGTATATGAAAATAATAATTTCTGTTGACAAACAACAAAAGGATACATTTTTGGCAAATTCACATATATATTTGAAACACAATATGTACTGTCTTTGGAAAATTATAAATGGTGTTTTGATTGGCTTCAGAGCATTGCTTTAAAACAGATGACCCTTGCTATTTTAATACAGGGGGGAGGGAAGTAAAAAAAGTGCTATTTCTGAAAAAGCAGAATACATCAACTCATAACAGATCTTTAAAATGTAGAACTTAAAACCCCATAGCAGATGTTAGCCATATCTTCTGATTCAACTTCAAGGTGTATTTTTGTTTTGCTTTTCCTGTTCAATAGCTGTAAAAAGAAAGAAACAAAAAAGAACAAGATAAACATCATTTGTCAACATTTGACATTTGTACAGATTTTTTTTAAAAAAATTACTTATACAATTAAACAGGTCTTTTTCACTGTTACTAATTGGTGCAAAGCAAATGCTTTAGCAACTATGAAAATTAACATAATCACTGTTGCAGATCAATAATTTTGAACTATTTACTTTATCAAATGGTTCAGCACTGCTGGAAGTGAGATTTCTGAAGTTTGAGAAAAGAATTTTGATCAGTTGAATAAAAATAGAATATTCATGTGTATCATGGTCAATTGAAAAGTTAATTCGAGAGACAATTAACTGTTGAAACCTTCTGATCTATTGCTTTTGATCTTCAAAATTAGGAGGAAATTTTGCATTGGGGGAAATGACATATAACATAGGTATAGCCGTGTCACACATGTACAGGGCCAGGATTTGATTCAGTTTTCCCCCCCTCCCGCTCCCATAAATTTTAGCACAGGAAAGAATGAGAGTTGCAGGATTCTGGGGATGTGTATATTTGTGTTCATTTGTATCAATGAGAATGTTTGGTTTTTCAACAACTACTTTATGATATTTTACCCCACTAAGAAAGGTACAATGAATATTATTGTACCTGGAGTGTTAGCTGGGTCTCCTACCAAAGATATTGCTGAATCAAGAACCACAATCTGATTTTTTTTCAGACAGCTTCCTCTTGAATCTTCTTCTCTTGCATTACAAATCAAGGGGCTGCCACAAAAAAGAGGAGTCAACCTATTCTTCAAAGCAGCTGAAGGCAGGACAAGAAGCAATGGACGGAAAGTAATCAAGGAGAAAACCAACCAACTACTAAGGAGAAATTGTCTGACAGTTAGAACAATTAATCAGGGGAACAATTTGCCTCCAGAAGTTGTAAAGTTGTAAATGTTCCAACACTGGAAGTTTTTAAGAAGAGACTGGACATCCACTTGTCTGAAATGGCATAGGTGTCAGCTTTGGAATAGGGTCTCCTGCTTAATCAGGGGTTGGATTAGAAGACCTCCAAGGTCCCTTCTAACTCTGTTATTCTATATATTCTGTATTTATCACCTCAAAATAATGGGAAACTGTCTTGGCAATTAGAGTCAGGTAAGATTTTTCTGGGCTCTAGTCTAGGCAGTCCGGGGCAGGACCTCAAACTGCCCAACACAAATGTCTTGCAAATAGGCCTTTTTTCCTAAATTAAGAGGTATAGCAAATAGGCCATAGCTTAGTGGCCCCAACTTTTTGGGTAACAGGAACTTCTTCCGTGGAGAGAGGTTTTTCCCTGGACAGAAGGGGGCATGCTGCCTGCATCTTGTGGATGGGGCTTTGCTAGTTTGAGCCAGTTTCTAGCATGCTGCTGACTGATGCCAATCCACAGACCCAGTGTTGGGGCCCCCTACCATAGTTCCCTATGTGTCTGGCAAAATAATTTTAAGGCTTTCCTTTCTCAATCTAAAGCCCATGTCACACTGAACCAACGGATGCAAAGAGGATGCAAAACGGACAAAAAAGCTTGCCATCCGTTGGAAAACGCAATGTACTCACTTCCAGCATCCCGTTTATGGACGTTTCATCGCTCCAAAGTTTTGGGTGCCCAAAACTTTTTTGCACGGAAAATGTTATCCAAGTTCGTCCATTCTGCGTCCGCTACGCATCTGCTACGGCATTCCGTTACGCATCCGTTATGATCCGCTAAGCATCCGCTACGCATCCGCGCAACTCGCATCCACCCGGATGCAGGGAGGAAGCGGAACAGACGCAGAACGAGTGGCAGAACGGATGCAGAAATTTGGGAAACAAAGTCCTTTTTAAAATTGGAAAAAAATGTTCGCAGAGGGACCTATCTCGGATATTAAGGATGTCTAGAGGATGCCTAGAGGATGCTAGCGGAAAACCTATATTTCCTATAAAAAGGGGGAGCAACTCATCTGCATCTTCACTTTCAGACCAGCAAGCCCTGCGGCTGCAGACGCTCTGCAGCTCATCTGACTCTTCCTCTTCCACAGCATCCAGTTATGCCACCCATTGGATTGTAACAAAGTCCTTTCGGCAGCTACCATCGCTTTCTGCAAATCAGTGCGAAGCCATCTGCAGGTCTGTGAACTCTACTGCGAGAAGAAAAAAGGCCAGCCAAAAAGAGTCTGGTCCGAAGATGGTTCCCAGAAGAGCAGAGACGGACTGTACAAACAAGTTGATGGGGAGCCTCACGAACGAAGAACTCGGGCGTTCCAGAACTTCATGAAGGATGCCTCCAGCGCAATGCTTCTTGACTGAAGTTGTGCAGCGCCTGACCACACCAGGTTGACCAAGCAGAGCACCAGCTTCCGCCCCAGCCTGGAACCCTGGGTCAATGTTGGCACTCTACTCTGCGCCACCTGGCCTCCGGGACCACCTACATGGAGCATGCAGTAACGGCTGGAAGGTGCCATCCAACACCATCAAGGCTTGTGTTACTCAGTCCGTCTACTGCCTCTTCTGCGCGAACCATCTCGGACCACGACTCTTTTGGGCTGCCTCGTTTTCTTCTCGACAGTTAGAGATTCACAAGAGCCTGCAGATGGCCTTCGCACTGTTGCAGAACGATGGTAGCTGCCCGAAAGGACTTGTTACAATCCCGGTGGACATAACTGGATTGCTGTGAAAGAGGAAGAGTCAGTAGAAGGCTGCAAGGTCTGCACCGCAGGGCTTTCTGGTCTGAAATGAGATGCAGATTGACGCTTTGCTTCCCCCTTTTTTATAGGAAATACTAGGTTTTCTCGCCTAGGCATCCTTCTAGCATTCCTCTAAGACATCCCATTAATATCAGAACGTAGCGTCCCCTCTGCGCCAACGTTTTTGTCCATTTTAAACGCTTTGGTTCACTCCTCAATCCACTTCTGCATCCACTGCGTCTGCACGTTCCTTGCCCGGGGATCCGGTCCTTCGGCACTGCGCGCATATGCGCGATGATGACTAACCGCTTTACCATACCCGTGCTGCGCCGGCTACCGGTGGCGCCTCCTGCATGCTGATGTGCGATCGGACTGGTTGCCGGATGCGTAGCAGGATCATCGATTGCGTACTAACGGATCACTAAGATCGCGTTAGCGGACCGCAGAATGCACGTAACTGGACTACATTTTCCCGTGCAAAGTTTGCTGGCCAGCCAAGAACTTTCTGGAGAGCCGCGATAGAAACGCTCCATAAAACGTATGCCTGGAACGGAAAGAGGGAAGCCAAATGGAGGCCATCGCAGTACATGTGCAGTTTTCCAACCGAAGAGGCAAGCTTTTTTTTGTCCGTTTGCATCATCCTCTTTGCATCCGTTGGTTCAGAGCTGACATGGGCCTTTAGATTGAGCAAGGGAAAGGCCTTAAAATCTATTTTTGCAGACACATAGGAACTATCGCGTAGGGGCCCCAACACTGCGGTTCTGTGGATTGGATCATCGACGCAGCATGCTAGAAACTGGCTAAACATAGCACAAGCCCCACCACAAAGATGCAGGCCAGCAATGCCCCCTTCTGTCCAGCAGGTAAAAACCGCGTCTCTCCCACGAAGAAGTTCCTGTTACCCAAAATAAGTTGGGCTCACTAAGCTATGGCCTATTTGCCCGATACCTCCTTAACTTTAGGAAAAAAGCGCCATATTTGAAGACATTGTGTTGGCAGTTTGAGGTTCCGCCCCGGACTGCCTAGACTAGAGCCCAGAACAATATCTACTTACCTGGACTCTAATTGCCAAGACAGGTTTCCCATTATTTTGACGGTGATAAATACCCAGAATCATACTAGAATAAACAGAGGTTAGAAGGCGGACCTTGGAGTCTTCCGTAATCCCAACCCCTGACTTAAGCAGGGAGACCCTATTCCATAGCTGGACACCCATATGCCATTCACAGACAAGTGGATGTCAGCTCCTTCTCTAAAAACTTCCAGTGTTGCGAAACATTCTACAACTTATACAAACTTGGAGGCAAAGTTGTCCCCTATTAAATTGTTCTAACTGTCAGGACAATTTCTCCTTTAGTAGTTGGTTGTGTATTCTCCTTGATTACTTTCGTCCATTTGCTTCTTGTCCTGCCTTCGCCTGCTTTGAAGAATAGGTTGACTCCTCATTTTTGTGCTGCGCTAGCCCCTGATTATGTAATGCAAGCAGAAGTAAGACCTTCAAGAGGAAGCTGTCGAAAAAAACAAAGTAGATGTGGTTCTTAGATCAGCAATATCTTTTGGTAGCGAGAACCCAGTAACACTCCACGGTACGAATAATATTTCACTTGTACCCTTCTCGATAGTGCGGGTAAAAATTCATTACAAGTATGTTGTTGTTGACAAAAACCCAAACTCATTCTCATTGATACCAAATGAACACAAATATAACACATCCCCAGAACTCTTGCAATCTCATTCCTGTTTCCTCTGTGCCTAAAATTTAGCGTTATGGGAGCCGGGAAAGGGAGGAGAAAACTGATATTCAAATCCGCCCTGTCACCATGTGTGACACTGGCTAGAACCTCTATAGCCTAATTGTATGATTCAATTTCCCCCAATGCAAAATTTCCTCCTAATTCTTGAGATACCACAAAAGCAACTAGGATCAAAGGATTTCACACAGTTACTTGCTCTCCTCTGAATTAACTTTTCCATTGACCACTGCATAACACATGAATACTCTCTAATGTATTTATTTCAACTGATTCCAAAATCTCTCTATCTTCTCAAAACTCAGCGAAATCTCCACTACTCACCAGCATATGCTGGAACTCATTAGTAAAAGTAAAATAGCTTCAAAATCTATTCGATCTGTCAACGAGATGATTAAATGCTTAATTTTGCATAGTTGACTAAAGCATTTGCTGTCTTGACACGCACAATAGACTTAGTCTACAGTGCATATAAGTAACTTGCTGTTCACAAAATCTGTTACTAAAGTCAATTCTTTTTAAAACAAACTGCACTGTTATCTCCACAAGATGATCTCTTTTCTAGTTTTTTTCTTTTTTTACAGCTATGCTTGAACAGAGAAAAGCAACAACCAAAAATACACTCTGAAGTGAAATCAGAAAGATCATGGCATAACATACTGACCTAGGGGGTTTTAAAGTTCTACTTTTTAAAAGATCTGTTATGAGTTGATGATATTCTGCTTTTTCAGAAATAGCAGCTTTTTTCACTCCCTCCCCCGCTGTATATAAAATACGCACAGGGGTTCATCTGTTCTAACAACAATGCTCTTAAGCCAATCAAACACACCACTTTATAATTTCCCAAAAGACAGCTACCCAATTGTGTTCTCAAACTATATATGTGAATGTTGCCAAATCAATATCCTTTCTGTTGTTTGTCAACAGAAATTATTATTTTCACCTATACCTATCTATTTGGAACCCCTCCACCAATAAAACCAGATTTTTCCTGATTGTTGCCCTTCTGTTTAAAAACCATTTTTCTCATTCAAAAACGAGCTGTGCGTTTTATTCAAGAAAAATCTGTCTGTAAACATCCTGAATAAATAAAATTTAATATTTGGGACCCCACTTAAATATATTTTGTTGCCATAAACAGGCATGGGGAGCTGGGCACATAACAAAAACCTTATAGAAAGATGACTATCCGGAGTAGAGGATAATGTCACAACAGATATATTTCTTCCAACTTCTTTTGCAGACTAATCTGAAGTTTTAAATGCCCCCCCCCCCATAGATCACAAGTATATACTTACATCCTGGCTATGACAAACGATACATGTACCTCAGCTATGATGAGGATTTCAAAGATTTTATTACTACCCGATTCTGTGGAGCACATTGCATTGGTGGGCGAATCGGACAGTGGAAGGAATACTTGTAAAATCCTCCAGTCGAAGCAGGTAGGAGAGTTTTGGTTCTCTCGAACATACTTAAACATTCTGCTCGCGATTCTTCCAGAAAACTGGGTCAGAACCTGCCGTGAACTACCACCTCCTAGCCATATGTAGCTTATAGCTTCCTTAAGAGAAGCGCTACCTTGCTAATTCATCATACAGAGCCATATTTTACAATCTTGGAACAACCAATATTAGACCCCATTCTAATCCTCTCACCAGGTTTAAAGTAAAAGCCATACACAGAGAAAGGTCTTGAATCTTAAGGTGCCCATGATGTCTTTCTTATAGAAAAAATGAAATAGGTATTTAAATGCTTTATGTCCGAGGTAGCATCCGCTTTCATCGCTTCCTATTCTGTGCTACTAACCCTGTCAGTGGATTTCCGCGTCCGCGTTTCGCTTCCTTCCCCTCTTTCCGTTTTCCGCTGGAGCGGATCGAAGTTGCACGGAATGTGCAGCGGATGCCGAGCGGGGATTACAGCGGACCATTTACGGATGACGGCTACGGACGTAGACACGTTCTTGTTCCCCGTATGTGTCACGGAATGATAGAACGGGGACGCAGCGGGATAGTTCATTCCGCTCAAAAAGTTTTGTACGGCTCACAACTTGCAGCGGATGAAATCTCAGTAGACGAATGCTGGACAGATAGAAATGTTATGAATCACGCACGGCAGTGACGTACAGAATGGATGCATTCGCGCTAACCAACAGATGGCAAGTGTTTCTCTCCATTTTACATCCTCTTTGCATCCGTTGGTGCAATGTTGACATGGGCTTTATTCAAATACCCATCCATTGTTGTTTCTTGGATTTGCTATCCCTGCATCTGATGAGCATGTGTGGGTGATTCTGGACAGGATCAAAAAAGTACCTTTTCCATCTCAAAAGACAGTGGATCTATTGGAGCTAGCGTGATCATACATTCAAATAAATTCCATTATTACTACATAATATCACAAAAGACAATCTTAGCTTCAAAAGCCAAAGGCAACCTAGTAGGACAACAGAAGCTATAAAAGATAAGAGTAGCCATGTTTGTGAATGATGATGATGATGCATGATTGATGATGCATGATGATGATGCCAAGGACGTAACCGAATTGCATGATGATGAAAGAAGAAGAAGACAGTCAGAAGCAAGAAATAACACATTTCCGGCCTCGATAAACTCATTTTCTCTGCAGTCTTTCACTCTAGATTTCTTCTAAGGGCTACTTTGGGAAAACTACACAGGTGACCAGGACTAGATAACTGTTTCAACTGATCCACCCCAAATCATTTTCTTTTACTACTCATGTAAAAACATACAGGATTAACTTGTCCTGACCTAAAATATATTTGGGGTGAGGGAAGAGCTGAATTGCAGTGTGACTTGTTTCACTAGAGGGGTAACTTTTCCATCATGTGCTGACATCTTGGTTAAGATAGTCAACATGTATGAGGAAGCATCTGCGCTTCATTGAAACCAGATCTGTTGAGTTCTAATCCTACCTTAAGCACCAAAGTCAACAAATGGCTTAAAGGCTCCCCCTACCCTCCCTCCCTTTCTCTCTCTCTTTCTCTTTCAGGTCCTGTTGGAACTAGTTCTGGCAAGCCACTTTCTGAAAAATGCTGCCAAAAAACGACAAAGTGCAGTCTCCAGAAGTCACAAAATGACTTAAAAGGCAAAACTTTTAAGTTGGTATTGCAGAAATAGAAATATGTTCAGAAAAAAGTGAATATTGATTTCCATAGTAAAACAGGGCAGTGCGATCTTAATCATGGGCTAACTAAAATGTGCCCGCAGGATGTGCTCCTTGGAATACAACAATGAACAATACACGCCTCTCTGACACACTTTAAAATCCTCTTCAATTTTTTCTAAAACTGTAGTATACCAATTCAAGCGAAAAAGAACTTGTACTCAAAAATTACTACAACATCGCATCGCGTTTTAGATCAAATGCTTTGTTTTTACTATACAGAAGATGAGCATTTCCAGATTTACCTATACTCTGATTAAAATGCAATGGTCGCATAGTTAGCATGCATGCGCAGATTTCCCTTCTAGCGCAGAAAAATATGCAGTTAATAGATAGCATCATACTCCGAAAAAAAAAGTTGAATAATATAATATAAAACGTATATATCTAATGGATTCTCGTTGATGAGATAATCAACCGGTCAATGTCTAAGAATAGCAATGATTATTGATCATACCAGTATTTATCAAAATAAGAAATCATTTGCTGTCTTTACTAAATGCTTCACAAGCCTTTATGTTCTTTTAAGCACATTTCATTTATTTAACTCTACGACTATTAAATTACCCTCTTTGGCGTTGCCACTTAAAGATGTCAGGTAGGTGAGGTTTTCCAGAGAGAGTTGTAAGGGTTGAAAGAAATACCAAATACAATAAGTTTAGATACAGAAAAAATATTCTAGTAGATCAATTTCTTATTTATTCAAGACTACATAAACCATTTTTAAAGAAAATGGACTCTCAAAAATGTTCTTCCACCATACATTATGGAGTATGCTTGAAAAATGACGTCCAAGTCTAACACTACATCAATAACCTTTTATAGTCTATGTTTGGCTCAGGCACAATGGAAGCTTTAAAGATACAAGTTACTGCATATTTTATCTCTGTTAAAAATTTTTATTCCAGTTGAATCCAGCAAATTAAAACAGCACAGCAAAACGAATGAGTCATTTGAGAAGTAAACAAGATGCAGGTTGAATTATGTCTTGGATAATTAGTATCAATATGCATTGCTGCATGAATGAATCAGAATGTTGTCAAAATAGGATAAATATTAATATTTCAAAAGCAATCAAGATCTTTGAAAAATGTGCATATGTACCTGTAAACCTTAGTTTCTTTCTCTAGCTGATGAAAAGCACCATTTGGGATCTGCTCCTCCAAGTAATTGCCACAATCATCAATTCAAAGATACATATAAGAATCATATGCAACCCTAGGAGAAGCTCTATTCCACATTTCTCCCCAAAATAAATTGTGCAGCACTGTATCTATCGTCTCACTATGTCCCAAATCTATGCTCTTTGAGCAGTGTTAATCTGCTAAGACATCGCAGCACAAGATCACCCTTCTTAATTTCGATCGGGAAGGTCTCCAATGCCTTCCCTCAACACACAAAACCCACTTGGAAAAAAATTACTGACGTGCTTGTGCCAAGCTGAACTACCACAACGCGAAGATTCTTTTTTAATGCGGAAAGGAAGATATCATTTACATTTTCAGTTATAGTTTCTTTGTATTTTCAGGCCGAGATTGGAAACAAAAATCCTGCTGGAAACATTTAAGTGCCATTGTTGTACAATTACCATTTTTGTTTCTTTTGTTCATCAGAAAAAGTACTCAAATATTTTATTTTATTACCATTGTGGAAAAGATCAGTCCTTTCTGAATTATCCCTTCACTATGCATATTAACTGTTTATATGTAAGGGTACTCCAGTCTGCAGGCTTATATCTGCTTTTGTTGCAAACTTCAAGAAAAAAGGAGAGTTGTTCATGTTTTTTCCTTTGAACAAAGAAATGGAAAGAACATTGAATAGGGGTGTGGGAGAGTAGCAGCAGCTCTAGGGCACAGGGCTGATATGTTTCAAAACATTAATGTGTCCTTTGGCTTGTGTGAACTAAGAATTATTCTATAGGCATTAGCAATGCCCTTGTCTAGGCTGATTGGCTATCTGACATAAACAGATATAAATACCACCAGACGCCCAACGGTATTGATGAATGTTTAACATAATTCAATTTGCACACTAGATACGTCTCTTATCACAAAGCTTCAGTCCATCCGCAAAGCTTCAACCCCAAAGCTGCAAATTTCCTGTAGATACATTTTCCATAGAACGCATGTTCAGGGACAGCATATTATCAATCCCTGCCAAAAAAACAAAACCAGTCAAACATGCCATAGAAGTTTAAGACATTTCAAGTATGGACTATATTACAGATATAGGCGAGTGAATTCAAATAGCATTCTCTGCCCGTGGGACATAATGGAGGCAAGATAATCATTGTTCCTTTTGCAGCCCCACATGCACTGTGAAAGAAAAAAATGTTGAAAACTTGAGTTTTCCCATTGTCCAAAGAATGGCCCACCTAGAATTTGGCCTGTTGAGAAAATGATTAATATTGCTTTTTTTAATCAGATGCAAAGACAGAAAAATATTTTGGGAGAGAAATAAAAATATTCCTGAAAAACCCATCCTTTCCTGAATTATCTTGACATGATTGTCATGGACAGATTGTCAGGATACTTGTCCTCAATTGACCCTTTAGGTGTTGCAATGATAAAATCAAGCAAATCAAAACTGAATCCATCCTCCTTGCTTGCTGTTCATCCTCTTCTTTTCTTTTGTCCACTTTGATCCATCACCATAGGCATCTCCGAGGAGCTTGAAGTCTGCATAATGTATTAACAATTTCAGCAGATCATTTCTATCTAATGTTGAGAATTAGAAGCGTGGATGCGCAAATATTCTGTCTTTGCATCTTGATATAAAAAGCCAATATCAATCATTTTCTAAACAGCTAAATTCAGGTGGGCTGTTTTGTCTGCTTGAGCCATTTGTTTGTTCTCTATACATAATGTTGGCAAGAGTTAATTCAAACACACAAATTAAACCATTAATTGCTTATTCTACCTTCTTTCAACACACAAGGTGCGATGAGATTCCGTTTACAGTTCATAGACTATCACACGAGAAAAACATTGCCTGCCCACATCTTTGATCTTTGTAGTTAAGACACTTCTAGAGATCTGATAGTTACTTTTTCCAGAGCCATCATTCTTACTTACCAAGTGCTAGTTCTCTAGTTTATTTCTTCATGCTAGTTCATTTATTGGTTGATAGTCAATCCTAAAAAAACAGCATTAGCACCTCTATATTCACTGTCAGTTCTCTTGTCTCCTTGATATTTAATCTTAGATCTCTCAATTTTTTCATTGTGCACCTTGACTTTAATTACTACGGCCGCCTTAAGATCATCTTTGAAGTTTTCACTATCAACAAAGAGAGTGTTTCAGTTAGAAACAAGGTGCTGGTGTTCCGCTTCTTCCAATTTTAAAATCAACACCCTTCTTCTTTTTCTTTTGCCTGACATGGATCGTTCTGTTCACCATGTTCTGTCCTAGACTGTGGCTTCATCTCATATATTATGGATCTCACTTCAGTGAGAATAAGATGTTCTGGAACTCCTATTTTTCTAAGCACTTCCACATTGACATGACTGATGCATAAAAGTCTTTTTACAATCCATGAAGGACACACTGACTTCTTTAGTTACTCTTTGGCCTTTTTTCAATTATCCATTGTGAATTCATAGGAAACATGAGAGTTGAGGTTCCACTTCTTTCAGAGACAGTTAGTTTCATAGTAGAGGATTTCCAATCTAGGAAAAACCTAAGTCAATTCTGCCACCTTGCTGGGGATAATTGCTGACTGTGATTTAAACACTTTAAAATCGAATAAGGATAGTCAGGCATGATGATCTCTCATTATTATGCCATAACTATTTTTACTTAATATTTTATATTGGAATTGGAACCCTTTTACATTTTTCCAGTATTGGAATATATTTTTCCAGTATTGGAATATTATATGAAAGATACATAGTCCATGAGGTCAATTCTTGAAAAATTCCTTTTATGAAGTTAATCTGTTTTCAAAAATTACTTGTTTCAACAAAACAATTCAGTTTACATTTACTATGGAATGTATTATCCATTTGAAACCTCATTTTACTCTTTGGGGTTAGTTTAAAAGAAAATTAGTATAAGATGAAGGGTAGGAAGATTGTATTATAATGTTCAGTATCACTGGGAAATTAGGTATCCTTAATGTGGTAAGTCCAATATTTCTCACAAATATTCATTTAATGACCATTTCTAAGTTATTATAAGAATGTCCTTACACTTACAAACTGTTGCAACATCCTGTGGGGTCACTTGATCAAATTCAGGCACTTGGCAACCAGCATGTGTTTATGAGGTTTGCAGCATTTCTGACATCCATAATTAGTGAAATTGTTTATCCCTCTCTCTTTT
>BHFT01031835.1:0-50965 GCA_004320025.1 Laticauda laticaudata
TTAAACACTGTGTTCCCAGCTGCAGCTAATGAAGGGAATCAGGGCCCTTTCCTCCCCCATAAGCCATGCAACTTGTGTTGCTCCCTTCTCCGTTCATCCCTGCATGCCTTCGGATGAAGAGGGGGTGGGCCCTGGGTCTTCCTCCGAATTCCCTCTTTCCTGCTCTGCCCAGCTGGCTTTTGCCCTTCCCCAATTTCTTCCACAGTGAATGGAGCCACACTCCCACTTCCTGTCAGCTGCTCGGCCTCCCCCTCTGAATCAGATTCCAACAGGGGCATGACATAAAGTATGGCATCCACATAACTGCATCACTTAGTGACAGCAATCCCTGCAGTTCCAATTGCCATCATTAAGCAAGGATTGTGTGTTATTAATTGAGCATCTATTTGCAAGTTTCTGCCAAATTCCAACAACCATCATCAGCCAACAACCAGAAAGCTGGCAGGAAGTTATAAGTCCCTGGTGACTTGCAATTAGGCCAGCAGGCAGGTAAGTGACTGCTGCTGAATAGGAAAAGCAAGAGGATGTGAGGCTAGCGAGGGAAGCATGGTACAGTCATGGCAAGGCTTGGGGTGGCTATTGCCAGGGGAAGGGGAGGGAAGGGTGTGTGACTGGTTGGGGAGAGTGCACAAATGTGACTGAGAGGCACAGCACAAGCACAGCAGGATTTGGAAAGGCTGCTGCCAGATGGGAGATGAAACATGAAAGGTGATACATGAAAGGCATGGGTGAAGATAGTGCACAAGTAGATGGAGATGCACATCATACATGCAAAAGGGCTGAGGAAAAGTGGGTGGGTGAGACTTATCTGAGTAATTTTCAACCTGCCCTGCCAGCTTCCTGACTGACTTTGCTTGAAGAAAGGCAGCAGGGAAGTTCACAAATCACAATCATGTGACTAGGAGACACAACAAGAGTTGTAAGTGCAAGGCAGTTACCAAGTGGCCAAATCATAATCACATGACTGTGGGAGTGTTTGGATGAATGGAACTTTGAGGACTGAACCACTACTTGTTTAGTCGTTGAACAAGTAGTTGTTAATTGACTTATCTGTAGTCCAATTTCTTCCAGTCTATTTCTCATGATATATATGAATATCGATGCTTTTTTACTTCCAATTTTGGCATTCCAATTTTGTAATGACATCCTTCTTGGTGCTGAGTAGGCATTCTATGGCGAGTCAGACTTCCACTTCTACATTTTGCTTGGAGCATAAATTTGTATTATCACAATAGTGATTTGAATTAAGATCATTCTCTCATTTTCCTGGTTGTATCGAAGGACTTATTTTGATACTATTGTAAATTAGCAGACATAGCTACTCAACTTCTTTTATGAATTTCTTCTCCCCGATAGACAATGTGATACTCCTCTGATATGTAATAGCAGACTGCAGTTCAAATCATTTCAGTCCTGACATTTCTTTCCTGACATCAGGCTTACCTTGGTTCATAGTTCTGACACTCCATGTACCAATAGTATATAATATATATCTTTGAAGCATTAAACTTTGTTTTTGTCTCTGTCATATCATACTTCATTGTCCTTTTGACTTTAATATAGTCACATCATAGGCATCATTATTATTTATACTTTCCCATAGCCCATACCCAGTAGCTTGTTATACAGCAGAAGAACAGAATTGGAAGGGACCGTAGAGGTCTTCTAGTCCTCTGCTCAGAAGGAAACCCTATACCATTTTGGACATGTGGTTGTCCACATTCTTAAAAACTTCCAATGTTGGAGCATCCATAACTTCTAGAGGCAAATCATTCTGGAGGCAATAGTAGTTAGACTTAAGGCCATGTCACACTGCCCAACAGATGCAAAAAGGACACAACAGACGAGCAAAATGTTCCATCCGTTGTTATCCACTCTCAAAAGGGACAAAAATTTGCAGCATAAAGCAGAGCGGATAAACATGGAAACGTGAATGGAACGTGGGCGAGGACGCAGAGCGGATGTTAGAGGAATCAGAGCGGATGTATAGAGGATGAGTAGAGGAGATGCGTAGAGGATGAGAGCGGATGCGTAGGGATGCAGAGCAGATGCAGAGCGATGCGTAGAGGATGCGTAGAATGCAGAGCGGATGCGTAGAGGATGCAGAGCGGATGCAGAGCGGATGCAGAGCAGATGCAGAGCGGATGCAGAGCGGATGGTGCATCCGCTTTCATCCTTTCTCCATCCGTGCTACTAAGCTGCGCGTCTGTTCTGCTTCCTCCCTCGTCCGTTACCGCTGGAACGGATTTTAGTTGGTACGGATGCAGAGCGGATGCCTAGAGGATATAGCAGATGCGTAATGGATGCAGACGGATGTCCCCGTATGCCTAGAGGATGCAGAATGGATGCATTGGAATACATTTTCCGCCAAAAAGTTTTGGGCAGCTCAAAACTTTCTGAGCGGATGAACAATCAATAAACGGATTTCTGGATGGATAGAGAGGAAGCAAAACAGAGGCAGTGAGTACATCGTGTTAACTCAACGGATGGCAAGCTTTTTTGTCCGTTTTACATCCTCTTTGCATCCATTGGTGCAGTGTGACATGGGCTTTACATAATGCTTCACAGTGCTTTACAGCACTCTCTAAGTGGTTTACAGAGTCAGCATCTGGGTCCTCATTTTACTAATCTTGGAAGGATGGAAGGCTGAGTCAACCCTGAGCCGATCAGGATTGAACTGCTGGCAGTTGGCAGAATTAGTCTGCAATACTGCATTCTAATGGTGGGCTTAAAAAATTCTAGCAATGGGTTCCCTGCCCAGTTGCTGAGGATGTGTGGCCATGGTGCACCATGGCAGGGGAATGTTTTGTCCTCCCCAGGCTCCGGAGGCTTTCCTTGAGCCTCTGGTAGGATGAAAATGGCCTTCCCATGCTCTGGAGGCTATCTGGAAGCTGGAAATGGGCTCATTTCTGGCCTTCCCAAACTTCTGGTAATCTGGTTTTTTGCCCTCCCTGAGCCTCCATGTGCACCTTGCACTTACCTGCATCCAAAACAGGCCACATGGGGACTCCTGGGAGGGCAGGGGAAGGATGGGCGGGGCCAGACAGGAATGGGATTTGGGGGTTCTCCAAACTGCACAGAATCTTAGCTAGGGACTCTCCCAAAGCCCTGCAAACTCCTAGCAGCCCACCCCAATTCTAATTACTGTGTCATTTTGTTCATCCAAGTCCAAAATTAATTTTCCAGTATTATATTGAGGTTGTCCTCAACATAATGTTGAGGTTGAGGTTGTCCTCAACATAATGGAATTTAATTTTTAATTCTTAATTCCATGGAGATTTCTATTTAGCTGCCTCTACTTTTGAGAACTGCAGCTGTAAATGAGATTCAGATACTCATCCAATTTTGGATGCTGTACTTGATTTTGAGTGATGAAAACATATGTGTCATTTATATATCCATACTGAGAAAGAATACATTCATGCTCTTCTTAAACCCAGAAAGCCTTTGGGAGTGTTTTGAATGAAAGAGTTCCTTAGAACACATATCTTCAACTAAATTCTTTTGTTGGGTGACCATAGAATTCTCAGAACAATACTGTCACAAATATGTAAAAGTCAAATGTTATATATAAATACATGATTGTGCAATATAGTTGAAGTTAAGCATCAAATTGCTCTAAAACAGGGAACAGAAATTTCCATATTTTTCCATACATTTTTTAATGTGATCATACCATCACCTCCAGTTAAGAAATCACAGTACTTTGATTGAAAAAGGCTTCCCATTCCTTATTTAAAAGATTAACAAATATGTAACTATGTTAGATATGCATGACAATAATAAACACCTAAATTGAGTCTTGTGAATGAATCCATCGATAATTTCTTTTCCTAGGAGCTTAAGGAACCAATAGCCTTTTTTCTTGCCAGCTGTAAAACATTTGTCTTCTGGTTCTGGCACTGAAAAATGCAAGGGATTAACAATAGAATGAAAAACCCTTTCCATGGTCCTGCTCTATGGATCTCACAGCAAAAGCCTTCATTGCTTTCAAAGCCAACATGGAAAGAAATTGGCAATGAGAAGCAAGACAGCCAGCTATCCATCTTTTGCCAGCCTACATGCATGCAATTCATTGTTGATGATGATGACCAGGTGAGTTGCTTAATTTAATTCAAAGGCATATAATTGGCTTTCATTTCAAGACAGCTACTTATTCAAGCAATTTCATGCACATGTGCATGCTCAGTTAGGTACAACAGTTCTTGTTGCTTCAGTGAGAAAAGATTAGCAAACTTTGAACATTAGGCACATTTTCCTAATCCCATGCCTTTACCCAATGAACAGAATATACTAAAATTGGTGATATTATTTCCCAAAATACTTAACAAGATAAGGTTATTTGCTACATAAAATGTTGCAATGAAGACAGAGGATTAGAATTTCCCATCCTTTCCTTGAGATGATCTTTTTGGAGCAACTCTTTTTTCCAGACATATTTATCTCTTTGCTGCTGTAAAAGTTTCATTTGTTGTGAAATGATATTCTTTGGGACAGAATAATTCTTTAATTCTTGTTTCATTTTTATCTGAGCTGAAATCACCTATATTTTCTCTTCACCTCTTTTTGAATTTATTATAAAACATTCACTCATATACACTTTACTTGTGTAATAAATCAGAATCTCTAGCACAGTACAACCTCATTGGATTGTTTCATGAGATCAGGTTCTTCCTAGTATTTTCCTAGATTTTGCCCTTTTTATATCAACACATACACACATTTTGTGTTGATATAAAAAATCGTGGAAATGATTTTTTATTGGTAGCATTAGAATATTTCAACTCCTTGCTCTCTGGGTATGGACAAAACAAGGCAACAGTTGTAGTTCTGATCAATTAATTCACTTTTAAAGTGTTGTGCCCCACCCACTTCCCACACCAGATACATATGTACATTTTTGCACATTGAATTATGAGGACCGATTTTGAATTCCAGCTTCTCTGCACTAGTAAAGAACCAAAGATGGATAAATCTTATCTTTTGCTGCCATGGGTTACATAAGCTATGTAAGAGACCAGTGAATTTCTTAGGCCCAATAGGAATAGAAAAATTAATGGACACCAAGAAAGTCCAGTTGCCTTTTGTCAAAAGTATCTTTGGGAAACCATGACCTGAATGATTGAGAATCTCCATAGACAAGAAGATAATAGAATTAGAGATTTGAATGGCATGACTTTCTATGGTACAATAAGGTTACAGTTAATGTATATTTTAAGAATCATTACATTAGAAGTGTCATATTGAGAATGTGGATCAGATATAACCCCAGATTTTGCCCCAAAATGACTTTCTAGGTCTCAATGCAAGAAGCATTTTTAGGAAAGAAATAGTAGGTAAAGAAAAATGGTTAACCTATTGAGAGTTGTTAGAACAGGAACACGGAGAATATAAGATTATATCAAAAGAACAATTGGCTCCAGAGGGATTTAGTTTTAAATGGTTTTTGTAATGAATAGTTAAGAGCGGATTTATGGTAGATAATAGGACATTTGGAATTGAGCAACAGAATATAGAAGTTGAAACGAAACTTTGTACAAATGATGAACAGGTAAATGATAACATGTACAAAATTTTATTGAAATTTGAAATGGAAAACCAACAAGTGAAAGACTATGATAAAATGGGAGAAGGATTTGGACATAACAGGGAGTTAATTTGATGGAACATGGGACTGAAATATATTGTTAAAAGGATTGAAATGTATGTTACAGAACAACTTAAAAGGAAATATCTATAAAATGATATGATGTTGCTTTATGACTCCAGTAAAATGGAGTCTAGAATGTATAAAGATACTTTAACTTTATGTTGGAAATGTAAATAGGGTCATTTACATTTCATTTTATCATGCCTGGTGGATTTGTAACAAAACAGAAATTTTGGAGTTCAAATTTTAAAGATAAAAATTCAACTGAAATGAGAAATTTTCTTGCTTTGATTAAGGAACAGTAAATTAGAAAAGATCTAAGATTATCATATGCACAAAAGTGGAAAGATTTTGAAATAATCACATCAAAGGATTGGTTGGTGAAGATGACAGAACTAGCAGAGATGGCTAACTTGCTTAGTTAGAGAAAGATCAGCAACTACATTTATAAGTGACTAGAAATCTCTTATGGACTTTTTGCTAAAAAAAAAGAGGAAAATAAACTTGTGATTTATGGGTTTGAAGATTCTAAGGTGTAAAAGAAAGAGGGAAGGAAGGAAGGTTATGTTTTTAATTATGTTGAAAAAATATTTTTAAAAATTGATTCTAATTGATTGATTGATTATGTGCCATCAAGTCACTGTCTTAGAGACCACATATGTCGATTTTCTTCAGGATGGTCCTTCAGGTCTTATAATAGTGGATCCATTACCACTATAATTGAGTTCATCTACCTTATCACTGGGCATCCCTCCCCTCCCTCCCTTCCTTCCTCCCTCCCTTCCTTCCTTCCTTCCTTTCTTCCCAGTATTATTGATAGCTTGGGCTTTGCATAATGTACCAAAAGTAGGATAATTTAAGCCTGACATTTGTACCTTGACTGAGAACTCTCTATTGATTTATTTGATGATCCATTTTTTATATTCTTAGCTGTCTGTGTTATTATTAGGAGTCTTCTCCAAAACCAAAATCAAAACCATGAATACTTTTGCTATTCTTCTTCTTAAAATCCAACTTTCATTTCCATAGAGTCTCATAGGGAAAACTATTGCCTGTATGCTTCTGATATTTGTAGATATAGATACATCTTTGTATCTGAATAACTTTTCCAAAGCTTTCATAGCTTCTCTACCAAGAGAGAACATGTGGCACATTTCATGGTTGCCATGTCTTTCGCAATAGTTGATCCTAAAATGCAGAAGCTATCCACTACTTCAGTAGTTAAAAGGAAGAAAAAAAAATCAAAATCACAAAAGTAAATCAAAATCACACCTGAAAGAAATACAAAGCAACCTAAATTGGGATGTGCACGCCAGTAGATGAATGAGCATATGGTCCTTTCAAAAAGCAATGAAAAATAGGTTGCATCCCAGTAGAGAATTCTGCACTCCTTAGAGTATTTACCAATTTGAAATGTAAAAAACCAGAACACTTGTTTATGTTCCTTTGCTTTTTTTAAGAGAGTAAAATCCCAAGTTTTCTTATACAATGGATAGGCCAACTCAGCAACTAAACAATATTTTTCTTGTAAGGAAAAACACTAATTCAAAACCAGAACAAAACAAAACTTGACAAATCATCATTCAAAAGTGAATAATAAAATGAGACAGATTAGCAATAGCATCTAGCAAAAGCACTTAGACTTATATGCTACTTCACAGTGTTTCACAGCCCTCTCTAAGTGGTTTACAGAGTTAGCATATTGCCCCCAATAATCTGAGTCCTCATTTTGCTGTCCTTGGAAGGATGGAAGGCTGAGTCAACCTTGAGTCAGTGACGATCGAACAACTGGTAGTCGGCAGAGTTAGCCTGCAATACTGTATTCTAATCATTGTGCCACCATGGCTCTCAGATTATATTTGTTCTGCAAATCCTTAATTATTTATTCATATCCCACCTTTATTATTTTTACAAATAACTACCCAACATCTTCCTAATACTACTTTCCCTACAACAACCTTGTGAGGTAGATTGGGTTAAGAGAGAGAGTGATTCCTCCAAAGTCAACCAGCTGGCTTTTATAGGTAAGGAAAGACTTGAATTCACAACCTTTTGTTTTCTAGCCTGGTGTCTTAACTACTGGACCAAATAGTCTCTCTTCCTGGCAAACCTATTCACTCTGTCGTTTTCAAACATTATATGGCTTGAGAATGTAAAAACTACACAACCTGTAGTTTGATGAAGAAGTGTATGAAATATCACATTCTCTGGCAGGTAAGTTATAGTTTATATGTACAAAATATTGGCTTTTTATCTGTAATAAAGGTACTTCAACAACACTAATTGTCTTCCAGAATCAACAATTGAGATTTCTCTCTGTATGTGTAAAAAATCTCTGTGACATGGCAGGAAAAGAGGATACAATAGGCTTTCCTTGTTTTTACCCCATCAGGAAGCCCAAATATCACTTATCAAACACTTCAGAGTCACTTAATAAGAGAGCAAGGAAATGTTAATAAAAATTTAGATGTGATTGTGGGCTGTACCGGAGAAGTTTCATTGCTTTGGTTCAAGATAATAGAAACCTGCAAGAAAATATGGTATCCAACTGGCAGAACACCAGTGGATATTTCACTATCCAGAGATCTCTAATTATTAATAATGTACGTGAACAGTGTGATACACCCTTACAATTTCAGAACTTTTTTAAAGATAATCTTCAATAGTTTATTTCACAATCTGTAAAATTATAGAAAATTATTAGTCTTGGGAATTATAAAAATCCCCACAGTACTGTCAAACAATAAAATTATAATTGCCTGTGGGTAATTGAAATTTAACTGTTTTTATTGTATATTACACACCTATAGCAATATAAATTCAAGATAAATTCTCTTACACCATTTTCTTTTTCTTTTTTACATATTGACACTGGAGTAATGGACAGCCTCAGTGGTGGCCCATAAGCTTCACTCTGGAGTGTAGAACTTGAGGAAAAATCAATTAAAGTTGAATGGTTGAGTCTATCATTAAGTCTACATTAAATTATATATCTGGAGTGTTAAACATAATGGGAACAAAAAGCTGTCATACTGCTGCCTGAATAGTTAAGGTTGTGATTAACTTCAGCAGTCTTAAATATTTTTCTTGGCATGCCACATTTCTTTCAAACTTTAAGTGGTTTTGAAAGGCCCAAACCAGCCTTTTAAAAATGTGGAGTCCCCCTGATGAATCTCAGTATTATTTCATTTTGAAACTATATTTGAGGAGATTCAAAACAGTAAAAGAATGTACTTCTGCCCACGACACACATAATTAAACTATCTTAATTTGCTGCCATTAAGTGATGATGGTGATGATCAGTTGTGGCACTGGACCTCAATTTCCATGCTTTTTAAGCTTACCCTAGTTGTATCTACCTCCAGGGATGCTGCTGGAGAGCCACAGTGGAAGAGGATGGTAGCCTTTCTGAACAATGCTTGTAAACCTGTATATTTTTGACTTGTTAGTGATGATATCCTGATACTGGTATCAACCATAGGGTTCTTCTTACATGTTTATATTCTTTGATCTCATAACTATGTGCTGTATGATTTGCCTCAAAACCAAATGACAGAACAAAAATAAAAGGCTGCCCTTTACCGCCTCTTTTTTTTTGGGGGGGGGGGATTCCCCTTTTGTGCAGGAGCTCAAGATGGTACACATAATATTTCATATTTCTACTTGTTCTCGACAACAACCACCCTGTGAGATCAACCTACCTACCTCAGGGAGAGAAGGACAGGGACAGAAACATAGACAGTCCCAAAGTTACCTGTGATGAAAGAGGAATACATACAACCTGCTATTAGTTTGGCACCTGAACTGGTCTACCAAACTGGTTGTAATGTTAAGTTTAATGGAATCCTAATGTGAGGATTTTTCAGAATTGGGTCAGGTTATCTAGCAGCCTAATTAAAAGAAATGTTGTAAGAAAAAAATTTATTAACAACCTGTTTCAGTAAGAAGGATATGTAATATTCATAATGCAGAGTTAAAGATGCATTTTCTGTATTAACTAGTACTCTTGTTCCTTCTACTGTACATATTAAAAAACAACAACCCTGCTATGGATATGTTCCACCACTGAGATGAAAATTCCTTCCTGAAGAGTGTCCCCAGGTATGTTCAAAAAAATTCAAGGTGACCACCACAAGAGTGTAATTGAAGCTTCATCTGTAAAAACAGGTGAAGCTTCAATTACACTCTTGTGGTGGTCACCTTGAATTTTTTTATGTGTGCATGACTGAGAAACTTTAAACTATCTCTCATATCACTCATATCATACATATCAAACTTAGCAATTCCAATGCTCTATGTTGGCATTCACAAAAGTAGAGTGGGTTCCCTGTTTCCGTATTATTTGAAGGGTTTAGCCCCAATTCTTTCTTACACACTGAGGATGAGCCGTGGTGGCGCAGTGGTTAGAGTGCTGTACTGCAGACTACTTCTGCTGCCTGCCGGCTACCTGCAATTTAGCAGTTCAAATCTCACTGGCTCAAAGTTGACTCAGCCTTCCATCCTTCCAAGGTGGGTAAAATGAGGACCCAAATTTGGGGGCAAAATGCTGACCCTGTAAACCACTTAGACAGGGCTATATAGCATTGTAAAGCAGTATATAAGTCTAAATACTATAGCTATTGAAGACAGTGTTATTTCCCTGAAGATGAGTTGATTCCTCTGCATCATCAATAATGCTGCTAAAGCCTATGAGGGTTTTTAGTTGTGATGAAGTGCAGACCAAGGACCAAGAAGAGTCCTTGATCTGCAGCCCAACATACCAAATATAACAACAGGCTTAAGCAGAGGCATAGGCATTGGGCTATGCCTTGTTTACCTTCTCTTCTCCTCAGTTTCTGGGGTTTCCTCAGAACTTGATGGATGCTTGCATGCAGCTGTTACATTCCAATTTATCAAAAGCAGAATTCCATCCACACACCACACACCCCCACCCATATTTCCTTAAAACACCGATGGGCCTTCCTAAAGTTCTTCTCAACTTCTGAGAGGATATTTCAAAAGAAAAACCATTACACAAATACCCTTCTTAGATTGTGCATGTTTTTTTGGTCATTGTTTTACAACACTAGCCACCACCTTCAGTCGCTGTCATTATCATCACTGTGAGATCCATCATCCCTTTTTATTTGTTCTGCAAGGCTAACATCAAAAATGTAGAATAACAGGGTGGATTAACTTCTGGATGAATCCCAAGTAGCTGTTTCTCCCGAGGGCCACGGAATGGATTTTATTTTAGAAAAATAAACGAGAATGCAGGGAATGTTTCTAAACACTTGAGGAATGTTTCTAAACACCCAAGCCTGCACACAGCCATTCACATACCAGTCCTGTCCATCATCTCAGCAAACGAGGCCCATAGGTCACCTTTTGTGCTATGCTGTGGTCTATTCATGTCTGTATTTATTAGCATAGCTGACACCATAAATAAAAGTTCATGGGCCACCAGCCATTATGGAGAGCATAATTCAACCAGGTGGGTTAGGGCCCAAGAAGCTGATAGCACATATAAATGGCTCACCCTTCACTTGTGTCATCTGTTTTGTTTATCAGGACCTCTCAATGGAATTACGGGCAGGTAATGACAGTGTGCCCATGCATTAGCCTATCTTCTGGAACGGGAATAATACCTGTCTGTTCACAATTCCACAAATAGCTTTCCTTATGACAAGTGTTTTGCCAGGTATTCTGCTGCTTTTCTGACATCATTTCCTCTTTTTTTACATATTTCCATCATGAAATAAAGCAACATTCAATCTTCTAATGATCTAGTGATTTCCAGAAATGTCAGGACTTATATTTTGAGAAGACTGTGCATTGTGACATTAGAGGAAAGTGAAACAATCCCCAGGGGTGGTGTGCTATAGAACCACAACATGCATCATATATTTGTGAAAAACAAGGTCTATTGAGTTCTTTAATTACATTTTTGTCACCTTCTCTGCATTTTCTCCTCACAACAATCCCGTGAAGTAGCTTATTCCAGAAAGAAAAATATATTCAGCTCAGGGACATACTGCCTAATTGTATTTGAATGCACTGATGTTCTGGGTTTATGAATACCATAAACTAATCAAATTTCTAATTTGGATTTGTAAAACAAACTAACATAGAGAGAAAATGTGGCATAGCAGCCATTCAGCCTTTCAATGGTCCTGAAAATGTTGTCCCTGTGTCTAAAGAGTGTACAGGTTTGGAAACAGTTGATTTCCCGAGGATCTTCCTTGCCTCTTTCATGCATTTGGTACAACAACTGAAGATACAACCACCATATATTTATAACAAAATCATCATTTTGGGGGGGAGGGCATGGAGGCTACAACATATAAAGAATGGTTTCAGGAATTGGGTGTGTCTAGTCTAGTGAAAAGAAAAACTAGGGTTGACATGATAACAGCATTCCAATATTTGAGGGGCTTCCACAAAAAAAGAGGGGGGTCAATCTATTTTCCAAAGTTCCAGAAGGCAGAATAAAAAGGAATGGATGAAAACCAATTTAGGAAAGAACCAATCTGGAACTAAGAAGAAACTTCCTGACAGGGACAACAATTAAAGCCCCTGTCCCACTGGCCGACAGATGCAAAACGTATGCATAAACGACACAGCGGATGAGCAAAATTTTGGGAGTGGCTCCATCCGTTGTCATCCACTCCAAAAAGTGGCAAAAATTTGCATAAACAGAATGGAAAAGAACGGACGTGGGTAGTATGTAGGCGGGATGTTAAACGGATGTTCATAGGAAGCCTCACGGATGAAAGTGGATGAAAGCAGATGACACCTCCGAAGGGGTTTCTGGGGAGAATTTTGAAGTTGACACATAGCGGAGAAGTGGATGCATCATGTATGCCTAAAGAAAGAAAGGGGATGCCGCACGGATGTATATCGGATGCAAACGCATCCTTCTATTTCCGTGCTACAACAATGTATAGACAGATGTTCCATGTACCCTTTCTTTCCTCCCTCTTTCCGTTTCACACTGCAGCGGATGTAAGTTGTGAGGATGCCCAGAGGATGCAGAGAGGATACAGCAGATGTTTAACAGATGATAAACGGACATAGAAACGTTTGTTGCTCGGATGTCGCGGATTTACATCGTACACGGCGGAAAGTTCATCCATTCACAAAGTTTTTGTGTAGCCTCAAAACTTCTTGCGCAGAATAATCGCAGTGGATGGATGCTCGACTGATAGAGCGTATTTGAAACACGTATGCAATGAGTACACAATGGATGCATAGCTTTTCCAATGGATGGCAAGCTTTTTTTTAACATTTTACATCCTCTTTGCATCCGTAAGTGCAGTGGGACAGGGCCTTAACCAGTGGAATGGCTTGCATTCAAAAGTTGCGGGTGGTTGATTTTGTGCTTTTAAATTGGAAGAGACAAGGGAAATGGTCAAGAATCTTCACATGATTTTTTTTTCAATAGAAACTAAAAAAACAAAATCAAATACAAGTTGCAAACAAAAACAAAAAACAAAATTGATTGATTCACTTATCTCTGTGTTATATCACACCATCTAACAGGGACTTTAATCCTTTCTTCCTCCCTCCCTCCCACTCTCCCTCCCTCCCACTCTCCCTCCCTCCCTCTCTTCCTCCCTCCCTCCCTTTTACTTATTTGCTCATTTTTATTTTGCCATCTGCTAGGATTGTAAGATTGTTTTTAGTTTAGCAATTCCTATTTCTACAGTGAGAAGCAATGAACTGAGTACCAAAGCTTTCTTAGGATCAGACATACAAGATGCAACTCAAGGCAAAATGGAAACATTAACCTTCGCCATGTTGTGCTACGGATATTATTTGGCTACGTCCTATCCTGCTACATGTGGCATGGGGGGGGGGGCCCTGAAATAAACAAAAAGACATCATGGTAGAATGTAGCCAAGCATCCATTTGGAAATAGAAAATTTAATCTACTTGTATGTATGTATTTTTGTATCATTCATGTTAGGGACCAATCTGTCTCTCATGTCCTCCCAACTTTTTTTTCTCTGGGCCAAGGCCCAGTTAAGATTCTTTTATGCAAGTTTTTTCTTCTCTTTTTCTCCCTCAAAGGAAATGACATTTTAATGACAAGCCAAATAGCAAATGGGGGCATTTGGAAACACATAATAAATGTGTATTAGTGAGTCAGAAAATTGGAAAATGGCCACCTGCCAGCAGTCACATAAATTTTGGAAGCGATGCATTTTCTGCCTTATCACAGGAATTGCAAATATTTATTAAAAGTATTAAAATAGCAGGAATGTTAAATGTTTCTTTCAGGAGTGGAAATTTACACTGCCACATAAAAAAGATGGGATATTCTGATACAGTGTTTATTAAAGGGACTTCATTTTATTAAGTTGTCATCCACAATAAATGGCTAGATTCAATTGAAACTAGATCTGTAGTGGAAAAGGAAGATTTGTGGAAATTAACTCAGGGACCCTTTCATTTTTGAAGAGGATTAGCATACCATTCATCCATTTTTATTTATTTAATATTTGGAGGCATTTTGGGAGCAAATGGCCAGCAAATTCATTCCAAAGCAGATCTTCCTAGTCTACAAATATTCACCTAGACCAGGGGTAGGGAAACCTGGCTCTTTTATCACTTATGGACTTCAACTCCCAGAATTCCTGAGTGAGCCATAAAAGGTTCTTCATCCCTGGCTTACTGGTTTTTCAGTTGTAGGGGAAATCAATTTTGACTTGAATGGGACTGTTTAATATACAAATGTAGGACATATACATTTGTACTGTATATGAAACAGTCCCATTCAAGTCAAAAACTGTGGTGTGCCAGTTTCTGCAAGTAGATGCAGATCTGGACAAAAAGTGATTTTTTTTATTTTTTTTATTTCAATGAATAAATGAATGAACACAAAAAAGAGGTAGGGAAGAGAGAAACTAAAGCAATGCTGTCATTTATTATTAGTTTTGTCTTATCCATTACCTGGAAGATGGTTCTCACTATCACTTTCCCATTTCAGATTATGTCTCTTAATCTAGATTATAAAGTTTTCTCAATTGCTTCTTGTCCTAATTATAGTCTTGTCAGGTATAGTTTATTAATCTGGCTACTGTTCCCTGGATTAGAGTTCTGTTCCATCTTCTCCAGGGTCTTTTTTCAATTTTGTCTACCTAGATGGCAGCATCAAGTTGATGTTATCTGACTATTAGGAAATACCTAAATAGTAAGCTAGACCAGGAAGTCAAAAATATCTTGAAAGATGATAATTAGAAATTATTTCTGTAATGTTTCCAAGAAAATTTCATGGAATAAGTTTGTACTTTATTGAGATCTGCTTCAGATTAACTCTATCACATAGACTTGGTTTTAACCATTTTACCAGAGCTGCCACTTTTTGCTGGAATTTATAATTTAATCAGAAATTTTCTGGGATGGGTTTATTGTTTAGTCCATTGGTGATCTTCTAACAAGAACCAAATGCATGGTGAATTTTTATTCTTACATTTTAAAAGTTTTATACCCATAGAAGACTAGAAAAGTCTTTTTCAAATGCCAAATTAAAACTGTGACTTTTTGAAGCAGAATACATTGCTTATCCACACTGATGTTCCTGGTGATGATGGGAATTATCTCCCTCTCTGATGCTGGGAAAGATGGTCAGAGATGGTCATCCTGAAGAAGATCTACCTATGTATCACAAAGCATCAATATCAACTTGATGGCACATAATGCATACATACATATTTAAATGCCTACCTATCAGACCATTTCAGTCTGGGAAAACAAAATTGTGCAGAGTACAGAAAAGGAGTAAGAAATAGCAAATAAGAAAGTGAAGGCTTGAGATAAAGAAAAGAAAAGGAAACATAAAGTAAATGTAGTTTCAATCAAGAGCATTCACGATGTAACGTTTTACTTTTTTATTTTTACAAACTATGCTTACTTCTAACATCCCCATGTGCTTTTTCATATCTTTTTGTTTTCTTAAAAATTCTTATCTCTCTTATTTTGAGGGACTCATTATCCTCATCCAAATAGGCTTTCTTGCCCTTCTTCTTCCTGTTCACATTTTCATTCTACCCTCACATTGTATATTTATTTTGTGATTTAATTCTCATTCACATTCTGCCTGACCAAATAATGTTCATATATTTTCATGCTACTCACACCATTTTGTGTAGTTGTTTTTATTCTTTGCTTACCATCAACTGTACTCATTTTGTATTTTCCAATGGATGGTTTCATAGGATCTGAAATGTTATTTATGTGATATTTAATACAGAGTGTGCAGATGACTGAATTATGTAATATTAGCTGGATTTTTTTGTATGTAACATTTCTCCCAATCCCATCACTAATTTGAGTTTAAACTGCCACACAGGCCAGTTTGGTCCACATTGTGGGTACTATCCAAACTGGTGCCTTTGACCTCCTCTTTTATTATTTCAATTACATTGACTTGACTTTGTTAGATTTGATCAATTTTAAGCAAATAGGCTGAACCAATTGAATGTGAACTGGAACTAATCATGACTGAAATTGGAACTAATCAGGTGAATTGAAATCAAAACTAAATAAATCTGTAAATATTAGCGAGGACAGTAATGGAAAAAAATTGTGGTTTGAATTCAGATTTCCTTTATGATCTATTGAAACCTATAGCGATCATTTCAGTTAAAATTTTAAATCATATCATTCCATCCTTCAGCAAGTAAATAATCCAAGAATATCAAGGGATACATGTAATTTTTTCAGTCATGCTCTTATTCATCTACAGTATGAACTTTATTGTTGCTTGTCTAAATGCAGAAATGTTCTGTTCTAGCAGGAGACTTTTTTTCTAGATTAAGATGGAATTATTAGGAGTTTCTGGAGCGAAGCTCATTCAAGATAAATTTAGCCAGTTCAAAACTGGTTTAAAATTGAAATATTCTATTTTGAATTTGAAATATTTAATATCATTTTCATGGCTACTGTGAATAGCAATAGCACTTAACTTATATACTGCTTCACAGTGCTTTATAGCCCTCTCTAAGCATTTTTCAGAGTCAGCATATTGCCCCCAACAATCTGGGTCCTCATTTTACCCACCTCAAAAGGATGAAAGGCTAAGTAAAGCTTGAGCCAGAGACCCAAACTGCCAAACTGCTGACAGCCAGTGATCAGCAGAAGTAGCCTGCAGTACTGCATTCTAACCACTGCACCATCATGGCTCATAGAATATATTCTAAAGTCTACATGCATTATGTAAAAACCATTTAGCAATATAAGCAACTGTCTAGTCTGTGTCCACCTTGAAGATCTATTCCATCATTAGGCCCACCAAATGTCTATTGAAAATAATATTATATACAGATAGAATTTTTTTAGACTACTAAAATGGAGAACAAGACCAATATAGCTTAACGAAACAAGTATTGTTTTTTCAAGTTTAGATATAGATGGACATAACGTTTCATAAATGTGTGCATTTTTTTTAAATAGGTGTATCTATTATGTTGTTTTTTAAAAAATGCACAATTCAAGGTGACATTTCTTTTTTCAGGAAATATACATTCAGAAAAATACATTTTTAGGCATGTATTTTTGAGATTGAGAGAGAGAGAGAGAGAGAGAGAGAGAGAGAGAGAGAGAGAGAGAGAGAGAGAGAGAGAGAGAGAGAGAGAAATGGGAAGATGAACTAATAGATTCAAAAAATTGGACCACATCTTGCTGCAATTTATACAATACTTTTCTGCCTGGAATCCAAAAGGATTGCTTGCAGCACAGCAAGATACTCAATATGTGAGTGTTTTTCACTCTAGTCTGTGGCGTCTTATGAAATCAAACAAATCTTTACTATAGTAATTAATCAACATATTGTTCTGTGATCTGCACAGAAATGAATTCATGTAAACTGATAGTCCAGAGAAAGTATTTACCCCAACATCGATGAAACATTGTTGGATTGGGGAACATGAGGGCACACTTCAAACTTGACATCCCTATGTGTCCTAGTTAATAAAAATATTTTAATAAAATATTATTTTCAATGGAAATATTGAAAAAGTTTGTTAATGTTCTCCTTTGAATGCATGCTTATCTTCTACAAATGGGAATTCAATTGATCACATTTCAGGGTGTATCTTCAACTCAGCAAGTACAGCTTCCATGTCTTAACTTTCATCTTCATGTTGAACATGGAAACTTTTAGTAGAAAGCTGCATACATGGATCACCCAGTTTGCTAAAAGCAAGTTTTCATGTCTTGTTTTTGTTCTTATTCTTGTTAGTGCTTCTACTAGCATATAGCAAAAAAGTTGAGCAGGGAACCAACTCCCTTTCCATTGAGAAAAAAATAAACAAATGTTAACATATGTACCCCAATGTTTTCTTTCAAAATCAATCGAGTGATGTCTTATCCAGTTTGTCCCCTTTTCTTGCTTTTCTTCCTTTGTTCCATGTGCAATGAAATTAAATAAGTGTGCCTTTGTCTATTTATTCTTCTTTGGACATTTCTTCACCCAGCAGATGGTCAATTAAGAGCACTAAACAATGACACTGTTTTTCCTGTAAACATTTTTTTCTAATAGCCTAACAAATGAGAATGTGGGCTGCCATACTGCTGAATACCATCTTGACTTTCTAATTACAAAGAACTGTGTCTTGATAGTAACAATTACAGCTATAACAACGATGCCGTACTTGAACAATATAGTTGGAGGCAAAGTGCTTATTGGAATATTCAGAAAATAAAGGCCCAACATTTGTGCCCAAGCTGGAAATGGGAACTTAAACAATTGGGGGTTGGAGTGGAGTAGAGAGAAGAAGAAAGGTTGAAAACATTGGATTTACTAGCTCCAGATGTGAATTAGAATCCAATTACTCCAAAAGCAGTATCAAGAAAAGGGGCTTTTTCCTTCTATTTTGATAATCAATAGGCAAAACAAGTTATCATAACTAAATGGTAATAGCTAAACTATTCTGATACTTAGCTACACACTTCATATTATTTTCAAGCTCAGTTCTATTTGTGCAAATAACACCAGCATACACTGTCTATTGTTGCCAAGTTGGTACCGCTTGGTGTGAAAATTAAAGATTTTCCAGTTTTCCCCTCCATTGCAAAGTCATTTTTTTCCAGTGTGCAGCCATGTTCAGCTCCACAGTGGGGTGTGCAATTTCAGGGACCGATGAAGGCCTTATATATTAGGATGGGAATCAGACCATTAAAATTCATGTATAGTATTCTCAGGTATAAATGTATGACTATGAAAAAAATGATACTGGAAAGACATAAAAAATAGGAAGTCTGCATTTTCAAGGCAAGGTTTGACTGAGACATGTATCTGGGAGGGAGAAGTGATGGCAAACACCAGTCCTAACTTGACTAAGTTGGCCAGAAATAAGCTAGTCTCCTTCTTCATATGGCTCAGTTATTTCTGGATTACAAATAATCTCATGTTTAATAATGGCCACTACCTTCAATTCAAATGTAGTTATTCAGAATCAACTAATGCACCTCAACAACTATTCACTGTCCTTTGCTTTTAGAGTGCTCCAAGCAAAGAGTTTTTTCAACGAACTACTCTTCCCTGTAATTGGAAGATCTTCTTGTTCCCTGTGACCTAGTAGTTACAACTGTCTTCCTCCAGAGCTCCAAAACCTTTCATGAAGTCTCACAATTCTCTTCATTGCGGTGTTGGGACTCTGGGCCTCCTTTATCCAAGGTTGTCTGCTTCATGTCAGGAAGTTAGGTACATCCCCAAAATACACGAATCCCTACTATTTATGTCCCTCTAAAGTGCAACCCTATAAATGTTGACACAATTACAAAAATACAAATGATAAAATGTGAAGTACACAGACAGCCCTCCCAGGATGATAAACATCAAACAGAGCACTGAAATGTTAAGCATCAGTTTGTTGCTGAAAAGAATAATATAAGTATTATGAGAAGTAAAAACAAGAAACTGATCACCTATAATTATACATGCACCCCCTGCCTATATTTTAAAAATACACAAAGAAAATATGTGGTGGCAATCACTGCCTCTCCCAGTGTGTCCCATCATTCCCACATCAGCCCAGGAATTAATGCTGAAACTATCTGTTCCCGCCCCAATTAATTGCTGCTGTTTTGTTGATCATCTGGGGTTTCTCTTGATTGTGGAACTCTGGTTAGCCACAGAAATATGAGCTGTGCAGCAAGGACTACAGTGCATCACTCTTTATCTCTGCTGCTATGTTCTGAATTTCCCTCTCTGGTCCGGTTTCCAGCAGGGGCGCCCAGCTGCAACCTGATTGGCTGGTAGTATGAGAGCCAACTATATAAGGAGCTGTCATACAGGCCAACAGCTGTTGCCTCATAGCTGAGCGGCTCATTCGCTGTTAGCGCATGAATTCAATAAAGCCTGAGCAACCAATTTAACCACCTCACCTCAATCTGTGTGCATTCATTCCCAGTAAGAAGCACTGGCGACGAAGGTGGGATTGCCACCCTCGAGGCATTAGGCAAGCTTGAAGTCCTCCTGTGGGCAACCAAAAGAGCTGATCACGGTGGCAGAAAGAGCCAAACAAACCAGAAGGGCATACAAAAAGAGCAAGGCATGTTGAGGGAGCTTGATAAGTCCACCAGCCACCTGCCTAAGGATCAAGGGTCCTGTGAAGCTGTCAGAATGGCAGCGTTAAATTCATTTGCACCATTTGACACATCCACAGAGACTTGATATCCATACATTGAGCGTTTTGACTGTTTCCTAGAGGCAAACGATCTGGTGGATTTGACAGGCAGCCGGTGAAGGGCGCTGTTTCTAAATTTCTGTGGCAAACAAATGTTTGACACAGCCAAAGCTCTGTTAGCACCTCAGCCCCTGAATTCTGTCACTTGGGAGGCATTAATGGCAAAGCTTAAGAACCATTACGCTCCCACTCCCTCACGAATTGCCTGAAGGCATGCATTTCACTGGCGTGAGCAAGCTGAGAGGGAAACTGTTAGTCAATTTATGGCGGGTCTCCGAACAGCTGCTCTCCATTGTGAGTTTAAAGAGCTGGATGATGCCTTGCTGGATCATTTAGTCTGTGGGTTAAAAGACCACCGAATCCAGTGCATACTACTAGCAAAGCCTGACCTGACACTACAGTCAGCATTTGATGAAGCCTGTGCTGTGGAGTTATCCAACAAGTTGATGGTAGAGATTCATGGTGTGAGCATCCCAGCTTCGGGGAGAAAAACCTTAGCTGTCCACCAGGAAGAGGTTACCGAGGAAGACCTTGATCTGCCAGGGGATGATGACATCCACTGGCTGAAGACTGCATCAGGTAATAATTGGCAATCCAATAAAGCAATCCAGGCACAATCCTGCATAGGGTGCAGAGGAAACCATCTGCGAGCAACATGCAGATTTTGAACTGCAAATTGTCAGCGCTGCAGAAAGAGAGGCCATTTAGCTAGGAAGTGCAGAGCTATTCCTGCCTTGATTGACAGGACTCCAGGCAAATGAGGGCAAATGAAGGAGACCGCGCTAGAATGGTTCCTAGGCTGGGGCGAAGATGTTTCACCATCCACAAGGGATAAATGCCCCCCCACATCAACCCCAAGTAGGGCAAACAAACTTATCACCAAGAAAAAAAAAAATTCTTTCAGTGGAAAAATTGAGGGACAGGATTGTCAAATGGAGGTTGACACAGGTTCATTCTTTAATTGGTTTAGTTGGGCGCACAATCAAATGTTGGTGCCCAAAAAATGGCAAGATAAAGATTAGTCCCTGTTCCCTCACATTAAAGAGAACTATGTAAGGGAATAGAATTCCCGATTTTGGGTCTCACTAAAGTGACAGTATTTTCAAAAATCAAAGGCTTGTCTCCCACTTGGATAGTTGTGGAAAGGGCATTGCCAAGTTTACTGACCATGAACTGGTTCGGAAACTTCCTTGAATCTGGCCATAAGGTGGAAGTTGCATGCCACAAATGGACAAAGGCACTGCACCACAGTTTACAATTGGCCAAAGGAATTGCTAGTGTTTTTGATAGTGATCGAGGTAAATATACAGGGAAACCTATTTTCACTGAATTTAGAACGCCTATCAGTTATGCCTAGGGAGATTTGAAACCAGCGAGTGTCCTTCACCATCCCGCCCAAAATCGATGGCTAACTCGATAAGCTTTATATCACAAGGGGTATTAGAACGCAACAGTTCACACTCCTTGGGAGACCCCAATTGTCATGCCACTCAAGCTGATGGGTTCGGTCAGGGTGTGGCCGCAGACTACAAGGCAACCATAATTTCGCATTACAACAAAAGTTGCGTATGCCAGTGCCTATACAATGCAACATCTGTTGCAGCCACTTGGGTAATCAGAAATTTTTTGCAAAGCTGACATCGGCCTCAAGTGTTATCAACAGCTGCCAGTGGACTCGGCCACTGCAGAAGCCCAAAACCATAGTACACCACAGGGGAGGCATTTAGATGGCAATAGTGCTTACATGTTGGCATTAGTGCTGCCCGGGATATATCGAGTCCCTGAATGGAACAGCTCTTACAAGGTCATCCCTGGAATTGTCCATACTTAGACAACATTATTGTTTCAGCAAGAGATGAAAAGGCACTTTTACTAGCAGCCTAAGGAAGCTTTTTAAAAGATTCCTAGGCAACAGGGTTTGAAACTAAAAAGAGTAAGTTCCATCTGGGCGTGCCTAGGGTGGAGTTCCTGGTTTCCTGATTGATGCCTCTGAATTCATCCCGCAACAGCTAAGGCCCTGTCACACTGCCCAACGGATGCAAAAACGTTAGTAAAAGGACACACGGTATTAGAGAAAAATGTTCCCATCCGTTCTTTATCTGCTCTTGCAAAAGGCGTGTGAAAATTGCATAACCAGGAGCAGATAACACGGAAAAGGGAACGGACGGGGGAGAACGCAGCGCGATGGGAAAGCGATGGCGGATACAGAAGCCTACAGGATGGGAACGCGATTGAAGCGGATGGCACATCCACAGGGACTTGCCGGGTGGGGGCCTCAGCAAAGCGGACGTTGAACGGATGAAGCAGATGCAGAGGGGACGTGCAGAGCGGATGAAGCGGATGCACAGTTGGAAGCCTAACGGATGCCTAGCGTTAATTGCGCATCGTGAGGAGGATGCATCTGCGTCAAGCCCCGCAGATATAAGGGAAGCAGCTTCAGAAGCAGATCACCATCAGAGGAAAAGACCTGCTGCAGTACGTGTATGACGAGCCTTGCCTGCCCCTGCCTGCATGCCTGCCTGCAAGCTTTTGCTGCCAGCCTTGCTGCAAGGCCTTGCTGCCAGCCTTGCCTGCAAGCCTTTGCTGCCAGCCTTGCGTCTGGCCTGTGCTGCCAGCCTTGCGGCCAGCCTCCCTGCCAGCCTTGCTGTCTGCCTGCCTGCCAGCCGTTGCTGCCATGCCAGTCTGGCCTCCAGGCCTTGCTCCCTGCCTTCCTGCCAGCTTCCTGCCAGCCTTGGCGCCTGCTCCCTGCCAGCCTTCTCGCCAGCCTTGGTGCCAGCCTTCTGCCGCCTTGGTGCCTGCCTGCGCAGCCTGCCTTGCCACTTTGGTGCCTGCCTGCCTGCCAGCCTTGGTGCTTGCCTGCCTGCCAGCCTTGGTGCCTGCCTGGCCTGCCAGCGCTTGGGCCTGCCTCCCTGCCAGCCTTACCTGTCCAGCCTTGGTGCTCTGCCTCCCTGCCAGCCTCCTGGCCAGCCTTCCTGCCAGCCTTGGTTCCTGCCAGACTCCCTGCCAGCAGCAACCCCACAAACCATTGGCGGAAGCACGCAAGCGCTCAGCCATCTGGCTGCCAGCCTCTTGCAAGAGGGAAAGGCTACCATCGCCGCCCCTGGCCTCACACTGGTTCTAGCTGCGGGCTTTCTGCAGCACGGCTCGCGTCTTCTGGAGCTTGGGGCTTCTGCTGCTTCTGTCTTCTTGGAGGAGCTGATGATAAGCACTCTCATGCCACCACGCCACCTCCACAGCACTGCCACCTTCCCCTGAGACTTGGCGAACCAAGGAGGAAGTGCCAGCGAGACTCATTTTTTGTCCTTATAGCTTGTTGTAATAAAGTCTATTTTGATTCAGCACACACTTGCTTCATTTCTTTTTTTTTAATACAAGTCTTGGTGGAAATTTAGAAATGGTTTATCAGCTTTTGCATGCATGTGGGATGGGTTAAGATTTAGCAGTGGGATGGGGTTGAGATAGCTGTGGAATGGGGCAGGATACTTGCTGGGATGGGTAAAGTGTGGGATAGGATAAACCTCAGTGCAAGCATAGTGGGGAAACTTTATGGTCGCACCCTGCCCAGAGGACCCACACCTATGGCCTTTATTATCATAACAATATAATCAATCATCCAGCACATGTCAAACATAAAACACAACTGCTTCATTAAATATCCTGTTCATTGAAGGGCCACTCAACATTACATGGACCAATCTATCCGGGTGTGATGAGACAGGCTGAAGGAAGCATTCCATTAAGCATCTATCATCCTGGTCTCTGCCACGTGCTATCTGCTCCAGCTGGCCGGAGTTGCAGTCAGTGTGCTCAAGGAGTTTGGCGGCTGCTTCTTCCCTTCACGTGAGCGCTCTGTGGGGCCTTGCACATCCTCAGCTGTCTATTTCAGGTTCGCGTCCTTGCCTCATTTCCCCAGGCTCCATGTCCGCCATTTGCCTTGTCGGAGGTCCATGAGCCTGTTCTGCAATCCTGGGTAGCGGACGTGGCGCATGAGATTGTGCAGGATGCAGCAAGCTTCGCACGATGTTCCTCATGGTCTCTGGGCGATGCGCATGGGTGGTGAAAAGTACCTGGGAACTGTTTGGCCAGGATGCCAAAGGTTTCTTCACCACCCCCTTGCCCTGGACAGTTGTAGTGTGAAGATCCTCTGCTTCGGGTGAGGTATTTGTAGGTGTAGGGCTTTCTTGAGGGTAGGTTTGTGTAGGAGAAGGCGTCCATCCCACGATGCAAGTAGGGCAACATCTTAGCGTGTCATTGGGCAGGGGTTCTGGTATCTGGGATAGCCCACGCATGAGTTGAATTCAGCCTACCCTTTGAGGTCACATTGTGTTGTATACCTGGGCATCTGAAGATGACCCGTTGCGCCTTGAAGCATCGCTGTACATGAACTTGTAGTCAACATCGACCATGGTGAAGACGGAATGATGCTGAAGAAGCCCTTGTATTTGTATATAGAGGACCGTGAGTTGGCTGGGCGCTTTGCAGGCCACGTGCTTGCCATCTGATGCTCGCAATTGGTGTTGGGAAGTTCCACCTCTGATGAACCACTGCTCTTCAACTTTCTTCGCAGCCTTCTTCAGTGGAGGTGGGACTGGAGAGCTCCTCGCTTGTATTTCTTTACGTGATGGCCTGCACACTTCTGACCAATGCCTGATGTGTTGTGTGGCACCCTCCAGCCGTACTGCGAATGCTCTGTAGTGGTCCCTGAGGGCCAGGTGGCGTCAAATGTGAGTTGCCACTTGAGCCCAGGGTCCAGGCTGGGCCGGAAGTTGTGTGGTTTGCTTGGTCAAGCCTGGTGTCAGCCGCGTGCACAAGTCCCATCAAACATGGCTGGAGCATCCTCGTTGAAAAGTTCTGGAAATGCCCGACGTGTCTTGCGTTCCTGAGCTCCACCATCAGCATTGTGTACAGTCCCGTTCTCTGCTTCTTCTGGTGAACCAATCTTCGTGCCCAATGCTTCTTGGCCGCCTCTTTTTTCTTTCCCATTAGTAGAGGTTCACAGAGCTCTGTAGATGCTTTTGCCACATGTTGCAGAGGAATGCGGCTGCCCAAAAGGACTTTTGTTACGAATCCACGAGTGGAACATGACTGGATGCTGTGGAAGAGGAAGAGGCAGATTGAAGGCTGCAGAGGTCCGCCACCGCAGGGCTGCTGTTCTGAAAGTGAGATCCAGGTGAGTTGCTCCGCCTTTTTTAGTAGGAGTTATAGGTGTCGCCTTTGCATCCTCTTAGGCATCCTCTAGGCATCCTCTAGGCATCTCTAGGCATCCTGTAGACATCCTTAATATCGAGATAGTCCTCTCTGCGAATGTTTTTTCCGTTTTAAACGCTTTGTTTCTGCTAGCATCGCGTTTGCAATCGCCGTTCTGCATCCGTTCCACTTCATCCCTGCGTCCGAAGATGGAGTTGCGCGGATGCGCAGGCAGATGCCTGGCAGATATAGCGATACATAACGGCATTGCAGAACGGATGCCGAGCGGATGCGTAGCGGATGCAGAATGACGAATTGGATACATTTTTCCGCGTAAAAGTTTTTGAGCAGCTCAAAAACTTTTCTGAGAGATGAAATGTCAATAGACAGATGCTGGAACGCGATAGAGAGAGAGCAAAACCGAAGCAGTGAGTACAGAACGAACACTATCGCGGTTAACCAATGGATGCAAGCTGTTTTCCGTTTTTACATCGTCTTTGAATCCGTTGGTGCAGTGTGACAGGTCTTAAGGTTTCAAACGCCAAATAAACAGTGCTCCCACTCCAAACAACAAAACTGAGCTGCAGTCTTTCCTTGGCCTCTCTGAATTCTACGCCCATTTTATTCCTCCCAAGGCATCTGTAGCTGAACCCCTACATAGACTTTAGATGAAAAATCACTTGGGTTTTTGGGCAAGAAAAAGAGGCTAGCTCTTCTTAAGCTGTGAAGGACTTGTTAACTTCAGACTCTGTTCTCATACAGTTCAACGAATGCTTACCATTAGTGTTCTCATGTGATGCTTCTCCATATGGAGTAGGGGCAGTTTTGAGTCACAGACTGCCTAATGGGTCTGAGGCCCCTATAGCATTCTTCTCTAGGACCCTATCACCGGCCGAACAGAATTATAGCCAAATAGACCATGAGGCCCTTGCTGCCATTACTGGTGTTAAACGTTTCCACAAGTATGTTTGTGGATATAAGTTTGAACTTATCACAGACCATAAGCCTTTACTAGGGTTATTCACTGGGGATAAACAGACTCGTCAAATACTCTCCCCTCGAATGACAAGGTGGAGGTTTTTTTTGGCAGCATACTCATACACACTGTCATATCAGCCGGGCAAACATCTCAGCCATGCTGATGCCCTCAGCAGGTGCCCGATTCCAGCGGCAGCTCAGGACCACGAGGCTGAGGAATCCATACTCCTCAATGACCATCAACAGGACTTCCTACTCACTGCTGCAGACATTGCTGCCCATTCAGCTAAAGACAGAGTCTTAAGGCAAATTATGGACTGAGTGAAAAGGGGATGGCCACAAGGGTCTGTGCCTGCTGACTGTCATCCCTTCAAAATAAGGCAACAAGAGCTGTCTTGCAGCAAGGGTTGTTTACTATGGGGGAGTAAAGTGGTAATTCCCTCAGCCTTATAAAAGCATGTTCTGGGGGCACTCCACAAGGGTCACCTGGGCATCATTTGTATGAAGTCCCTAGGCCGAAGTTATGTGTGGTGGCCAGGGATGGACCAGGCAATATCTGAATGGATATCAGGTTGTCAGCAGTGTCAGGAAACTAGGCTATTACCCCCAAAAAGAGAGTGGGAAGCCCCCAGAGGTCCATAGTCACACCTGCATATTGATTTCGTGAGGCCCTTCCAAGGTCAGATTTTCCTCATCCTAGTAGATGCTTTCTCCGAGTGGGTTGAGGTAGTTTTAATGACCTCTACAACATCTGAAGCTGTCAGGATAACTTTACAAAAGGTGCTCGCCACCTATGGGCTTCCTGATCTAATTGTATCAGATAACGGGCCCCAATTTACCTCAAGAAGTTTTGAACTGTTTCTCATTAGTTTAGGCATAAGACATGCATTAATTGCTCCTTTCAATCCCTCTAGTAATGGAATGGCAGAACAAGGGGTAAGATCTGCAAAAGAGTCACTAGCAAAGATGGGCCCAGGGCCATGGCCAACTAGAGTAGCCCAGTATCTGCTAATCCAGCATTCTACCCCATGTCCATCCACAAATCATAGCCAGCAGAATTATTAATGGGCCAAAGACTTAGAACAGTGTTAGATAGGCTGCATCCTGCCTATACACCAGACAAGCCCCTTGACTTGCATAGCAATGCCAGGGAATTTGATGTAGGGGACCAGGTATTTGCTAGGAACTACACTAGTAAACCCTTGTGGGTACCAGGATCCATAACTAGCATAACTAGACTGTATTCATACATTGTTAAGTTAGAAGATGGCTGGACCTGGAGGCGCCACATTAATTAAGGGGGCGAGGGAACCTGAGGCCAGGAGCTGTATTAACAAGGGAGAATGAGTTCTCAGGAACCGACACAAGATTGTCTGCACCAACCACACACCAGTAGCCACACTCATCAGAGAGGCCAGGGGTCAAGGAATCACCAGCAGAAGTCCAACTGCAGCAGTTGGAGGTTCCACTCGAAGAGGTTCCAGACAAAGAGGTTCCTGCCATGTCCAAAGAGCCATCGCTGTGCAGATCAACTAGAATCCGGCACCGCTTGGCCTACCTCAAAGACTATGCATGCGCTGTCAAGGTGGGAAGGAGTGCTATGTTCTGAAGTTCCCCCTCTGGTCTGGTTTTCAGCAGGGTGCGCCCAGCCACAACCTGATTGGCCAGTAGTTTGACAGCCAACTATATAAGGAGCTGTCAAACAGGCCAACAGCTGTTGCCTCACAGCTGAGCGGTTCATTCACTGTTAGTGCATGAATTCAATAAAGCCTAAGCAACCAATTTACCCCACCTCGCCTCAGTCTGTGTGCGTTCGCTCCCAGTACGAAGCATCTATCCTTGCTTTGAAATGTAAAATAAACTGAGTCAAAATAAGACAATGTTGGAGAATGTGTTTGGAATAATTTATTACATTTGCAAAATCCCTCTTTTTGGGGGGAGGAGGAACAGAATGAAATCATTTTTTTAATTAACCCAGTTAATTCAGATGAATAGATTTGATATCCCTGCATGATTGTATCTGTTTTGGTGAAGTTTATTTGTTATATATTTATTTATTTCATCTCCTGTGAGTTATATGTTTTAAACAAAACTGCTATTATGTTTCCATTTGTTGTTGTTTTAATAATTAAGTGCAACAACAGCCAGGATGAAATCATGCACAATTGGTTAAATCTATTCTTTTACAAAAGAAGAAATCTGTATTTATTTCACATAATTAGTTCTGCACTGAATTTTATTAAGTAATATTTTTGTTCTTGTTATGAGACAAAATTGTCTGAGTTTGCCAACCCCAAATATAGCTTGTGCTGTTCTGCATAATCTATGTATTAATTTGATTTGTGGCTACCTCAGCCTCATTCCCCAAAAACAGAAACAACAACAACAACAACAATTCTTGTCTTTGTTGGCTAAAATTTTGACTGTATGTTGACTTTAATATGAAAATACAATGATGTCATAGAACATATTCCAGAAACAGTCAGAATTGGACTTGTAATATTACAAAGTTAATGTTTCAGGCTAAAAACACTGTCAGAATTCTAATCTTGAAAGATAAAATGGGAGAGAACCATACTGTGTCACTTTTTCTTTATTCCAATTTAGAGCTATTTTGGTAAAACATTTCAAAATCAGCAGGCCTCAATTTTGCAATTTTGGTTCACTCACCATCAAAGTAACACATCTGAGCCTGCACGTGCATAGATACTAACAAATAAAGCAACTTTTGCACACTAAATGTTTTCATTTTCTGAGATTTACTTTAGAAAAAAAGATGATTTCACATATGAATGAGACACAATAGGCTCATACAACAGATTACTTTTCCAACAAGTTAATCTTTTTATCCATTATCTGGAATAGTTCACAAAGCTTCAGGAATAGAGAAAAAATGGAACTGTTGTTGAAAGAAGGAATACATGTTCAGGTAATTACAAATAACAACTCGTCTGGTTGTCTTAATTGTTTGGGAATGTCTCAATTACCTCTGAATGTTTTCATAGGGACTTGGAGACAGTAAAAGGAAACTTTCTCATAGCAGATTGGATAAAGGGATGAGAAGCAACACTGTAACTCTAAAGCACTCAAGCTGCTTAAAGCCACAGAAGGCATGCCAAACAAGAGCTGTTGAACTTTCACCAGTCTCTAAAAAAAAATAACAGAAACAAACAAAAGAAGATGGAAGATGACCTGTAGAGGGCGTTCTATGCTTACAGAATTGCCTTCTATGGGAAGAAAGGGAATGGCAAGGGAAGCAGGGCCTCTTCAATGACAACATTTGTCAAAGCAGCATCACTCTACTCCTACCCAATTCTACTTAGGAACGGGCAGCAATGAGCTCAATGGGATTGGATTATTTTATTTCTAGATTCCAATAGATTTCATCTATCATTCCTAAAATTTGGATAAAGATTGGAAATATGGTTATCTTTTAGGTTTCACACTTCTATAGTATCTTTCAAAAGATACATTTGTAGTAGAATAGGTTGCAAATGCTCATTCAAATGTTTATGTTTAAATGTGAAGTCTTGCATAGGTTACAGAAATGCAAGAGGCTATTGAAAAACATTTATGGCTGGAGGGATTGGGCTCCCTTCCAATCTTATGTTCAGATAAATGGGAATAATTGAGGTCAGCAATATGGCACATGTAGATTGTGTTAAGAACATTGCTACATGCCTCATATAATTCATTGTGCAGGAACTCACAAAAGAACATTCAGCATTGCATTAGACTTAACAGAAGTTTATCACTGTGTGAAATTTTGAGATCTTGTAAATTTTGAGATGCTACCTTAGGAAGATTTGCTGGTATCTTATGCAAATGAAAATGCAGTTTCAATCATTGTTTGAAGCATAATCATAATTTATTTCCATAACTTCATTTTTAAATATGCATATTTTTACTTTAATAAACATTTTTTTAGATTGCATGGTGAAAACATTTTTCTGTGGGTGAAATAGATAAAACTTTAAGAAGTAGATCTGCTTCAAAGACTCAAAGGGTATCTTAAAAAAAAAACACATTGAAAATGTTTTCAATATAATTAAAAACATTACAAATGCTGAATTAAAAAAGAAATAAAATAGAAATAGAAAAAAAGGAAGGAAAGATTCTACAGAAGTAGCTTCTGATCTTTATGACAGTGGTTATAGATATATATATATGTTACTTTCTGTCTCTCTAAGGTTACATCATAATTTATTTCTTTCCATAATCTATCTTTTATAATCTTCAAATACATAAGTCACAAGTTCATTTTTCTTTTTTTCAGCAGAAAACTCCATAAGGAGTTTCCAGTCACTGATAATTATGGTTGTTGATCTTTCTCTAATCAAACAAATTAATCCTGCCCTCTCTGCTAGTTCTGTCATCTTCATCAACCATTTGTCCATCCAAGACTCCACAAGAAACTTGATACCACCAACTGATGATGTCTGCTATCATGCTGTATCCATTCTACATGGAGAAATGGGTATGTCTACTTTAATGAAAAGAAGGGCTAAGGGGGACATGATAGCAGTGTTCCAATATCTTAGGGATTGCCACAAAGAAGAGGAAGTCAAGCTATTCTCTAGTCTAAAGCACCTGAAGGCAGCACAAGAAGCAATGGATGGAAACTAATCAAGAAGAGAAGCAACCTAGAACTAAGGAGAAATTTCCTGACAGAACAATTAATCAGTGTAACAACTTGCCTTCAGAAGTTGTGACTGTTCCAACACTGGAAGTTTTTAAGAAAATATTGGACAACCATTTGCCTAAAATGGTATATGATTTCCTGCTTGAACAGAGAGTTGGACTAAAAGACCTCCAAGGTGCCTTCCAACTCTGTTATTCTGTATCCAGAACATATTTGGTAAGCACTATGGTATTGTCAGAGACAGAAAAGGAAGCAGAAGTTAGGTGGCACAACTAGAGGTCCACCAACCTAATACTGGGTACTTTTTTATTTTTTGACAAGGAAAGTTCAAGACCAGCTTCTAGACATACCTTGAGAAATGAAATGACTATTCTGCCCTCTCCCCTAACCCCATAGAGTCATATTAATCAAGTTTAGGGGTAGGCCTCAACTTATGACCATAATGGAGCTGGCACATTATGGCTGTAAGTTATGACAATCTTAACATGGATCAGTTACATGTCAACTTGATTTTACCATTTTTCATTTTTGTGGTGGTCATTAAATGAATCACTGCAGTTCTTAAGTGGCTACCATGGTTGTTAAGCAATCACATTGTTCACTATAGGTTATTTTTTACCAAAAACCAGAAATAAACACCAGTTTTTGACCAAACAAAACTAAAAATCATGGTTACATGAACTTGGGACATTGCAGATTGTCATAAATGCAGACCAGTTGCTGAGCATCTGCAATGAAGTCATGTGACTGCAGATGGCCATCCAAACTTCAGAAGTGAGTTTCATTACCTTTTGACAGGTTTGTTGTAAATAGGTTGTTGAGTGATTGATTATAAATAGAGGACTACCTGTATTTCCTAATTAAACCAATTATGTTGCAGCACTTAATCAACTTTGATCAGGACTTTTTAAGCCATAGATGGCAGGCCACCAGGAAATCAAAACATTGCAAACCAGGCTGGTAAATTTTAAAATGATGCTGAAAGAAGGCAAAATCTTTTGCATATTGTTGCAAGAAATTACATAACTGCTTCATGAAGTATCCAGGAAATAAGTTCTTCTCAAAGAAGGCTTTAACATTTTGTCTGCGGAGTTGGAGTTCCCATATTCATGAAGCTAAATCCTAATCCTATTCTACAGTTCAGGTAGACAAATTAATTAACAACTTTCCAGAGATGGGCATCAACACAAGTCTTTACATTACCTTGTTGTCATGGTCATCAATGTCATGATTTACTTACATATCATCTTTCCCTCTAAAGCAATTAGCAGGATTACCTGAAAACAGATGCAGTGCTTTTGAGTACATCAGAACTGTACAATGATACACTAAACTTTAAAACCAGTTAAAAATATACCAATGAAGTTAAGAGATATTGCTAGAATATTTCTAGAAATATATTTTCTAGACAAACTACAAATCTACCTTCTACTACACTAAAAATTTGCACACCCCTGAACCTGCAAAAATCAAGAGAAAAGAACCATCAATGTTCTATATCTTACTATCTTATACAAACACATGCAAAACTCCAGTGTTGTTTTTCTATTAAATGATCAGCCTATATGCAGAAATACATGTCCAGTGGCAAATTTCCTCTAGGTTAGGGACAAACAACAATTTCAGTCAATTATTAGATTTAACATTCCAGGCAGGTCTTTTGGAAGTTAGCTGGGCTTCTGCAGATGTAAAGAGGAAGGAAGAACAGATGATACAATTTATTAAATAATACAGTTAATGATTTAATCCATAAATAAAGACTCTTCATGAAAAAGAAATCTGTTTTCCCCAAAATTGCAAGACATTAAACACATTTTTCCCAAAGCTAAACTGTCTTATGCAGCATTTGCAATATGGGGTGCGAACGCATTCAAGCAGAGTTTTATTTAGAACATAATACATTTAGGCACAAAATGTTTCTCTCCCACGGCTAATCTGTGAGGTCCAGAATACTACACTAACTTTAATTTTTTTCTATTTCCCATTCTCAAAGCACCCTTTGCCTTCCATTTATAGGAAATGATGCTTCCACAGATCATTTCCTTGAGTTTTGTCCTCAATTCAAAAGGGTTGGGAAGGGTTGTCGTAGAAGTTTAAAGAAAAGTTCATACAATGCATTAAGACACAAACAGTTGGTTAATTATTGGTAATTAATATATGCTATGACACTGTTAGAAATGGTGCTTTATTTAGGCTGACCATGTCCTTTACATCCTAAGTAACACTTTTGGGATTTATGGAAACCAGAATTTGCAAACTTCAATGAACTAATGTGGTAACTGCTCCATGTTAACCAGAACATTGAGATTAACATGTCAAAGATATACTGTCTAAGAAATTTTGAGGGGAGGATGTCATATTTGCATATTATTACATTTAATACTTTTCTCTTTTTGTCATAGAAATATTGCAAATATTTTTAATGAGTCCCCAATACATGTGTGTTATATTTCATAGTGCTCCATGTAGCTCCTGGTTATTTGTCCCCACTTCACCAAAATTGATTGTAAGCAATCTGGACTTTGTAGTTCTGATCAACACCTGCTTCAAATGAATTAGACTAGAGCACAGTGCTACTGCTGAAACAATAATTTAAGGATGGGCCAGTTGCTCTTAGAAATTTCAGCTGTATTTTGGATGTAATAAACTTTCATAGATTTTGCAGGACTCCAGTCAGATTATATTCAGCAAGGCAGCTTAGCAGTGATTGCGCCTCTCTGAATCTTTCATTGATGGCACACTCATTGGCAAATCTGAACATATGTAGGAGTCGGCAATCATATGGCAGCTGAGAAAAAATCTGATGAATTAACTAAGGATGGCGGTATGTACAACGGTAAGATGGTGTCATCAGTGAAGTGGTTATTGCTCAGTTTGGGTTCTGAAGGCTGTCTTGATGAGTTAGGTTTGCATACTGTTTCAATGTTTCCAAGTGAAAAAATGCAGGAAAACATGTCTATCTCATTTATAACTGCAGGTTGCCCATTCCTACTGGAACAACTAAAGTAGTTTTCAGGGTCTAACTTGGCCAGAGCATTTGAAAACAGCCACACCTGGGATAGTGAAGTAGTAATCATACATAAACTGCCAGCCACTGAGAATGTATGAAAAATGAAGTTGGGGAATTGAACTTGCATAGTCATGACAATTATCCAGAAAAAAAGATATCCAACTTTGTAAGGGTACAACTGCTACTCTGTTATAACACATATTTACATATTTCACGAGGTGCTCATGGAGGAACTACATATTACTAGCCTGAGCTACATACACATTAGTGCAGACTACTTCACAAAGTAGAAAATACAAAATGTGTTTTTATTTTCACTTTCTCCCACCAATAGTACTGAGTATCTTCTGCATTCCTAACATAAAATGCTCTAGAGATCTAGGAAAAGCCTACATCAGTGCTAAATGTTATTAATAATTATTTCTCAATGGGGAGCAAAGTTAGAACATCATACAAAGGAAAAAAATTCCATTTCAAAATCTGTTGAAAAAGTCTACAGCACTCTGGGTGAATCATGAAAGCCCAATTTCCACCTCTTTTTGGATGATTTTTGTCTGAGTTAATACAGGAATTAGTCACTGGTGAGACTTAGGAACCAACATAATTCTATCTTTATTTTATTTTTCTGCAAGGAAAGGAGGCGTGCATGAGCATTCATGCATACAAAATAGCTAACATATCCATGCTACAAAAATAATTAGGAATTGGTTTTCTGTAACTCTTTGGTACCATGTAATGGCGATATGGATTATTACACTTTGATAAGATAAACCTAATGCACAGTGTGTGTGGGGGGGGGAAAGCAAGTGTGGGTGGGTGGGCGATAAAGAGAGAGAGAGAGAGAGAAAGAAACCTAAACGTTCACGTATCTTCTATTTAATGGGCAAGTCCATATAGAAGATGAAGGTTCTGATGATGAAGTAGCATTCATATTCAGGTACTATGATGAAGCTTTATCCTTTTGATCTGCTGATGGGTTTAATAAGCATTCCAGATGGCTTACTATGCCTGAAGCAAGAATGGATAATCACACAGTTTTGCTCTCCAAATACTAATAAAATAAGGACACAGGAGAAGCAGAAGGGGCTCTTACATGCCAATGCCATTTGCTAGAGGAATCACTAAGGTACATTTATATCTCAGTTCTTTAGCAGTAAAAGGAATGCATTTTTAAATAAAACACAGGCTACAAATACATAGAGTTATCATTATTATATATGACACCAAGCAGGAATCAAGTGTGCTACGATGAGTGTAAGGATGTCATTTGCTCAGTTAAAATGCATAGTTATTTCTCCTCAACAGAATATCCCAGTAGTCTGACTCACAGGAGGGCAAGGTGGGGGCAGTTTTGCTAAAGACCCCACCATCATTTCTCAATAACCATGTAGCATATGCATTCTATGATTTGCCGGCCATCTTTCTTGGGCAAACCCACTGGCGAAGTTTCAGGACATTAAGTAAACCCAAATGAAATGTCACATAAATCTGGCCTCTCCAAGTGAAATGACTGGTTGGGGAAAGGATAATTTTATGGAAATATCACTGAAGCTGATGGAAAAAGGGGAAGTGGGAAGAGCAATTGTCCCCCCCCCCATCAGTCAAAGGCTTTGACAGCTATTGTACAGCAACTTCACAGGAAGTTGAACCCCTGATTATTATCTGTCAGATCTGCCTCATTAGGAAAAGGCAGGCAAATGCAGCAGTGCCCAGTGGAAAATGTGTGCATTCACCAGTCCTGCCATCATTGCTGCCACCACATTTCACTTTAATGTGCTGATTTATGATAGGTGAAATATCTGAGGTATAGAAACCATGGTGGCATGCAAGAAAGTAGCCTTCTTTATAGTTACACCAATTGTATGCAACAGGGTAAGGAGTGATCAAAGAGAAATTTGAAAGAGTTACACCTATTGTATGCAACAGGGTAAGAGTGATCAAAAAGAACTTTTGTTTCCATCTAAGCCAGGAGTGTCAAACTCACCTCATCACAGTGTTGTCACATGACATATTGGGACTTTTTCCCCTTTTGCTAAACCTGAGGTGGTAAATTAAACAATGTTAAGTATGGATTTAATATAGAGTTAAATTTTGTATTAAGACTTTAATCTCCCTCTATTCTGTTATTGAATTGGGAAGAGTCTTAAAAGCTATCTATAGCTGTGATGGCAAACCTATGGCATGTATGCTGGAAGTGGCACACAGAGCCATGTCTCCAGGTACGCCGACCATCACCTGTTGCTCTCCCAGTTTCTGGTGTGCGCATGCACACCAGCCAGCTGGTCTTTGCACATGTATGCATGCCAGAAACTGGAAGACCATGTAGCTGGCACACATACATGTGATGGGGAGCTGCTCTTCCAGTTTCCAGCACTCTGCTGCATGCTCATGCACTTCAGTTTCAGCACTCAATGCTGAAAAGGTTCACCAACCCTGATCTATAGCTTCCAGGAGGTCAGAGAGGACATTAAAGTCCTTTTCCTGAAAATTATGTTACACACTAGCAATACCTCACTGCTCATTTCCTCCAGATTATTGCCTCTTTCATCCTTTTCTCTATATTAGGAATGCATGTCAATATTTTGAATTGTTGTCCACTCCAGATCGAGTATTTTGTTATGATTTTTTTTTAATTATGAGAAGGCAGGACAGGGGCACTGAAATATCATTCAAATGTTTTTCCAAACCTGTCTAGAGATTCTATGGAGTTAGTTGAATATCTTTTTACTTGTGTCAAGGAACACAATATTTGCAGGTAATGAGATGGGCCTTGATCCTCTTGTATACATTCTTCTGCCTCCCTCTGATGTGGCCACATGGCACAGGTTCTGGTTTATGTAATACTTTCCGAGTGCCACTACCCAGCCCCTTGAAGGAAGGAAATACCTTGGCACTACAAGTGTGTGCTGTCAGAGCCTGGGTATCTTATTCATAAACTGACATGATCATAATCATCATCATCAATTTCATTACCACAATCAAATTTACAATCTATTAACAGTCCCTTATTAAAAATAATAAAATTGAAAGTAAAATTTTCTTTTAGTTTGGTTCCCTAAGCTCCAATTCATCATTCTTCCTTACATTAAAAAAAAAAAAAATTGGGAGGGGAGTGCCTTCCAGTCACTATTAACTGCTGATAACATTTTTCTGGGCAAAATTTTGGAAATGGTTCACCAATGCTGTTTACCTATGGTTAGGAGAGAGTGTATGGCTCAAGGTTGCTCTGTAGGTTTTGTGCCTGTGTGGAAAGTCTAGAACTCATGGTCCCCACCTTGAAAGGACCTCTTCCAACACTATGATTCTGTGCCTGAATAAGATGGAATCCAGAAAAAAAACCATATGATTTTGGTGAGATGGTTTTCAATAGAGGGCAATTGCTAAGCTACATTTTGGTAGGAACAAGGTTGAATTTCTTAGGAAGGAAAAGTGAGGTAAGAGTGAGACACCAAACTGAGTCTCACTCTTACTCTACCTATAGTCCCTGAGAAAATTCATTTTTGTTTCTACCCAAATGAACTCCAGCTCACCAAAACCATTTTGTTCTTTCCAGATTTCATCTCATTATATAGGCACAGACTCACAGTGTTTGGAAGTGATATTGAAGTGTGGGAATCCTCACACTATCTTATGGTTATCCAATCTTTTCTTGAAAACCTCCAGTGATGAAGCACTCACAGCTTCAGGTAGCAGGTTTTTTTCAATGCTTAATAGCTCTCACAATTAGGAAATTCTTTCATATTTTAAATTTGGCCCTCGCTCTGTAAAGCTTGCAGCCATGGATTCTTGGTTTATCTTTGAGTGCTATGAAGAATAAAATGCACATCCTGGGACATCCCTTTATATATTGGAATATTGCTATCATGTCTCCCCTTAGTCTTCAGTTCTCTAAGTTAAACATACCAAGTTTCTTTTTAACCGTTCTTCATAGAATTTCCAAGCCCTTTACCATCCTTGTTGGGCCTCTTTGCATCTTTCCAGAACAACTTAGAAAAAGTATTCAGAATACCGCACACCAACTATGGCTAACCATCTCCCCAGATAATTATGTTTTTCATAATCCTAAACTTACAGAATATAAATAAAAGTCTTGCTGTATCAAACTACCTGTGACTGGTGAACTGCTTTTGACTCATTGGGGAAACAGTGAAAATATACCAGAAACAATGTTTTTGTTTAGGACATATGGTATGGAATACTGTTTGTTTTTGAACCTCAAGTTTAAAGCATTCAATTAAAGTATATTCCCCTCCCAATGAACTGTATTTTTAATTCATGAGCCAAGTTGTACAGGTTCCCTTCTTTCCTCTTTTTCCATCCCCAGTTCCTTATTTGATCTTTGGTGAACAGAATCCATTTTATTTATGTTTCTGAATCAGGTGAACTTGAGAAAGAAGAAGAGAAGAGAAAGAGGTCCTACCTGGATTCAGAAAATTCCATTAAATGAATAGTTTGCATGTATCTGTGTTTGTGTTGTTTTTTGTTGCTTTTTTATTTAAAGTCGTGTTGTCAAATTTACTGTGACAGCTCAAAACTTTTAGGTATGATGTGTCAAGAAAATATACTGAGAAAGAAAATAGAGTGACTGTCAAAAACCCCAGGAGAAATTCCAAGCTCTGTATCCCTGCAAATATGGTCTTAAAACTATTATGATTATTGTTCTAATTGTAAAGATACAGACCCCTACAGACTGCTAAGAGTTAATGGCATGCCGTATAATGAATTCAATAACGACAAGTTTAAAAAGGTCTAATTAGTGAATAACCGCTTTATTATGAAAAGAAACGGTAATGAATTTAATAGCTCAAAATCATTAACAATATTTAGTTTGCTGGTACTTGTACTGCATTCTCTTCATTAATATGAACATTTAATATGTTTTAAAATGGATTTGTAATACTTTCTGGGTCACAGGGTCACACTGACAGAACAAGTGTAATTATTTCACTAATTGTTATCTCTGGATGTTTGTGCTCTAAACTGCAGCCTATTTAGGTGGCAAGTTTGAGAAAAAAATGCTACAAAAATGAAATAAATAAAGTAATTAAGGGAATGGAAGTTAGAGGACAGAATTATGCAAGTAGAGCTGGGAGTAAGCAGAAGATATTTAGGACTGTGATTGGGTTTTCTCCCAAACCAACTGAAAGACTGCTATGAACCCTCAGCTGACAGAGTTCCCTATAGATGTGTGGGGACTCTGGCTTTTGGGAAGGCTGCTGTACAAAAAAATGTGATTTGTCTCTTGCCTCAATGAGGTCTCACTGGCAGAGAAATTCTAGAAGTTGAAGTCCACACATCTTCATGTTTCCGAAGTTGGGAAATATTAAAAAAGCATCAAAGGATTAAACCAACAGAACTATGAATCAGCTTCAGTTCTTGGTTCAGAAAACATGCCAAAACATAGAGTCTCAAAGTGCTAGTCATTTGGGGGATTAAATGGTCTTGCCTTGTAATGCTTGCAGAATATTTTGTAATGTTTTATTGGTCATAATAAAGGTACCATCTCGTAATGTCTTGGCTTTTGTTTAATCTAATGCAGAAATGGTGTACGCTCTCCTACACCATTGTGCAGAGGGTTGGACTAGATGACTTATAAGGTCCCTTCCAACTCTGATTATCTGTTATCTGCATCATTATGATTATGATTATTGTTCTGTTCTGAGAAGAAAGGTATGTGAAACCGGTGTTCCAACAAACAGCTCTTTATTATAACAACTCAGTGACTTGTAACAGAACATTTGCCAGAGCCGCGGCAGCCCTTTTTATAGCGGCTGCTGGCGGCTTGCAGCCAGTGACAGTTCTTTAAGATTTCCTGCCATCAGGCGAGCCTATTGCAATGGTACTTTATTGACCAATCCTATTGCGGCCTGCTCGGCCAATCAGATTTAGTTATTTCTCTAATTTCTATAACAACAACACTCCCCTCTTGGTTTCGTCCAATGTGCGTACGTAAGTCACGCAGGTTAGGTGGGAGATATGTTTTCGGGTTCCTACTGACGCTGCACAGCTCAGTCCTAGAGTGGTCTTCCATCGGTTTGGTCAGTGTGCTATTTTCTCCGCGTCTTCTCCATGGAACATCTGGAAGGTGAGTCAGCTTGCGCTGCCCTGCTGGGTCTCTCAGGCCTGGTTGGTTGGCTCTGCCCGCTCCTGGTTTTGTCTGGGTTGGTTGAGCTGGCGGTTGTCTCCTTCAGGAAGGCCACTTGCTTCATTGATACCGTTCTTTTTCTGAGGTTGTCTATGGGTAAGTGCTACTTTTTGTCTTACCGGGGGTTCTATCAGGTTTGGTTCCAAATAACAAAAAGACCACATCTAAAACCAAAAATTAGCAAACAGTTGTGTTGTTTTTTTGTCGGATAGTATATCTCGGTGGTATCTCCTCTATCCCCTTCTATATTATTTAATTTTGTAGTTTCCTCCCATCTACACTTGCTTTTGGATATGTTTGTTTTGGAGGGTGAGCTTTGCGAGATGAAGAACCTGCTTCGGTGCTAGGTTATTATTATGTCATGATCCCAACTGTCTAATCAATTATGTGACGAAAGTCTGGTCATGTTCATTTCCATGTTCTGGCATTGCTATGTAAGACAGTATGACCAGGCCTGTAATTTGAGAAACAAGTGGCATGAAGCCATAATGGGTCGCTGGTAAGATTTGGAGTAGACTTAAGTCTCAATGGTAAAGGAGAATATTTAGCTTGAGGTAGCTTCGGGGGGGGTTCATAAGGTGATAGGATGGAGTTGGCCAGAAAAGATATAATCTAGAGACTAGCGATAAAGCAAATTATTCTACCCATACGAAGGTAGTTCTTCGACCTGGGACTTCTGTTCTAAAGATGATGTGTCGATCAGGGGTAGTAATGCATAGAATTGGATTAACAGAGTATTGTTAACACAGTATTCTTATACTTAGTGATGTCCCAATCAGTCCAGTGTTGTACATAGGGCTTAATACACTTTATATAACATAACAATTCATAACAGCAGCTGTGTAGAAGACTTAGTCATTTACTTGAAGCACCATACTGACTAGGTGTGTTAAGGGGACATGCAATGTTCAGATTGCCTTTGTTGCAAGTATCATAAGGTATTAGGTTCGAAAGCTACTGATTAAAGCAGTTAACCATGGAGAAGCATTGTCAGATACTACTTTACGCTCAAATTAGCATGTTCATTGTGTGTAAGAAAAAAAGTTGCTTACATTGTTTCAGACAATAAGCTTCAGAGGTATAATGGCATAAAATAAGCGTAAACAAGATGAAATAAAAAACTTCTCAGATCAGTTTGAAATAGCGTCAACAGTTAACTCCAAATAATCGATTGTTCACTTTTTGCATTGCCCAAAGGCAAACCTCAAATGAACATGTGCAATCTACGCATCTTGAGCTAAGGCCCTCTAGGGAGTTTCACATCATAAGGACTCAGGCTGCTAAATTTAAGATATGGGGGTAGGCTTAGATCCTTTGACGGCACAGTCATGTCATGTTATTGCACCTCATTATTAATGTTCAGTTTGCTCCAGCACACTGAGACCACAAACAGATTTGGTAAAGTACTCCTAATATGACAGAAGGCTATTTTCACTTACGATGACCTTCAGCAAGGAAACAGTGTACTCATACATGATCTCTCTAATAGCATATTCTATGCGAAACAGACAAACTCTCAAATCCTGGCCAATTAATTTTTGGAATTTTTTTCCTTCAGCGCATAACAAAATCCTCATTTGTACAGGACAGACAGTTTTCAAGATTTCTAGCCAAATAGAGGTGCGTCTAAGTCATGGCAATAGATGTAGAAAATTGTACAGAAACGAAAAGGAATTCTGAACCAATACTCTGTCTTTCTTGAGACTGATGGACGTAATGTCTAATAAGGAGGTATAGGTAATTGTTAATGCCAAACATTCACTATATGCAAGGGGATTTGTGGTCTGTGATGCAACTAAATAACAAGTTGAGATCTTTGGTTGTATATTGTTGTTCGTCCTATCCAATAGGGAGAAATTGAGTGTGGAGAAGTTCTTGACGCCATTGCTATGAATTTGGCGAGGCTTCTTGGTCAAAGTTGCGCTTAGTTAGTTTCTTTCAGATTTTGACAGCATTTTGGATAGAAGTGCGATTGGAGCTTCTGCTGCGTCTGGCTAGCTTTGTGGCACAGTTATGGCGCCGATCCAAAAGGTGATGCATCACAGGTGACCGTCGTAGGTGAGTGTTGCTTTGTATTAAAAACAGTTTTTGATGTTAATGAAGTCCTTAATGTTTTGAAGGCTGCTTGTCTCTCGAGCAGCCCACTTCAGACATTTTATGTATTAGTAGTCAATGTAATGGCTCTGCTATGAGTTTCCTTTTGAGGCGAAGACACTTTATACGAATTGACTAATGAGACCTAGAACGCTGGTACGTTATAGTTTATACTAATATTAGGTCTGGTGTGTCTTAATTGCTTTTATTTCTTTCTCAGTGGGGTGTATCCCTTTCTAATTACTATTAAGTAGCGTAAGACATTTTGCTTGTATTGGTGGTATTGTTGAATCTTTTCCTCTTTTGACTCTTAAGCATTGCTTCCCTGATCTCTGCAGGCTGGGTCTCCGTCTATCCTCTATTTTGTGTTTGTTTTTAGCTGATACTAATACGTCGTCAAAAATAGGGAACGACCCTTTTTTTCCTTTAGAAGGCCGCTCCATTGAGGCTTTTGGAAAACGCCTGGGGCACGCTAGCGCCAAATTGAAGTCTGTTGCATTTGAATGCCCCTCTGTGGTGACTGATAAGTCTGTGCTCTGCAGTTCTGGGTCAACCAGCCGCTGATTGATATGCTTGCCAGCCGAGTCAAGTCTTCGCGGAAATTTTTTCTCCGCCCTAATGAATGCAACAGGTGTTGAACATACGGAACAGTGTATGCGCTTTCGCTGGAGTGCATGATGAGGGGCCCTTACGCCTTATAGTCACCACAGATGTGTACTGACCCATCTGGTTTGACAGGAGTCACGATGGGAGTTTCCCACCTAGCATATATGGAAATAAACAATTTCCAGACAAACATCTTCAAATTTGTTTTTTTATTTTGGTGTGAGGTGAGGAAGCGTTGCCTTCTAATGATTCTTCACATAACAACTCTTGCACTGCTGAACTCCCACAGGATAAAAATTTGCTGATTTCCTCCCTCCCCCCCCTCATTTCTTGCAATACACAAATGAATAGACAAATAATTTGCAGGACTAGAAATGGATTGGATATTTGCTATTTGACAAACCCTTTCCAATACAGAATAAAAATGTGTAAACATTTATAAATATCTTCTTTGAAAGCTACCAGAGCCAGATTCAAAAGATAGATCTATTGTTTTGATTGAAATTTTACACTAAATCTGCAATAAAATTGAGAAATCTCACTTTGTCGAAGTGCACATATGTTACAACTTGTCTGAAATTGGCAAATTCTATTGCCAAAGAAGGGCCATATTAATGCAAGCTTAAGCTAGTTCCCATTTGCAAAAATCAAAATTTAAAAGAGAGAAGCATCATTCTTCTGTTCCTTTTTGCCTGAAATCGGGAAGACTCTGCTTTTCTAATATCTGTTATTTTATTGCATTTTATGATAGGCTATATGTTATGATCAATAGCTACAATAATAAACTTAATTGTTAGATAGTATCAGCAAAATTTAAAAATTTCAGAAGTGTGTAGGATTTCTTGGCTTCCAATCATGGCTAATACAGTAACAGTCAACAGAGTTCTGAATCTTGCTTTGGCTTCATCTCTGAATGGAGCTGGATTGCTTCTGAATAGGTCAGACAGATATCAGGCTATTTTTCTCATCATCAAACTAGTGATGACTTAATTTAATAAATACAGTTATGAATTTCTCCCTGTATTTCTTTGCTGCCAGCTAGTGATGGACTGGATTCTTGCAATCCAGATCTGGTAGTCCTAGGTAAACATTTTACATTAATCATTGGAGCAGCACTTAATCCCAGAGCTGTTATAGACTTACTTCCAAGCAATTAATCAATGCACCTGTCACTCACAAACCCATTACAGAATTAAAGGACTGCTTCCCAACTCGGCTACCAGTGGGTTATCCCTCTGCATTGGCCATGATAGTTTATACAACTATGCTTTCTTGTTTAAGATTTCCCACCACAATCCATAAATATAATAAGCAATCAATTATCCCTCTGAGACATGGTCCCAAATTGTAAACTGGGTGCATATTTTTGCTAAGTCAGTGAACATTGCTCCAGAATTCATCTCAAAAATTAAGCAGGGTCTTCTTTCTGTATTTTGGAAGACTTTGATCTGTGAAGGCCTCTTAAAAGTTAAAGGGCAGAAGTGACAACAATACTATAAAAGAATGGAAGGAATCAGGACACATAACAGATTACATTCCAGAGTTTTCTCCTATATCACAAAAAACTGTAAGTCTTGTTCAGTCATAAGTTTTGAGAGGTTGGATAATTGCCAAAGAGGATAAAATAAATAATTGAAAAAGAGAATAAAGGAGATCATGAATTTACAAAAAAAAATTATACATGCTAAATTTTGCAACTTATCTAGCACATGCAAATGTTCAGCCAGTCTTTGCCCTCTTTTAGAAATAAAGGCTATAATTTGAACAGAAAGATAATATGTATCACCAGAATGTAGAAGAACATTGCCAGAAATTCAACTCAATCTGAGGCTGATGGGCACTTTTAAAACCTGCCTGCTTTCTCTTTTTCATGGGTCTTTAAAACTGGAGTTTACTGGATAGTCTTTCAGACAGAGAAATAAGAAAGGCCCATGGACTTCATAACATTGCTTCTCAATGGAGCTCTGTTGCCTGCAAATAGAGCACATGAAAGCTCTGGAGTTTCTTAAAATAGAAGAAGCCTTTTTGACCCTAAAACTGGGGTTCAAATGTTTACTGAAGAATCTAAGTGGGAACATCATCCTTGATCTAAATAATATGAAAACTGCTGGGTTTTCAGCTCTATTGCAAAGGGAGCTAAAGCAAAAGTTACACAGGATAATCTCAGATGCCATTTCTTTATAATTTCAGCACTAATACAAACCCACAGGGCATCAGAGGGTAGCAGCTTCTTGATGAAAACAGTTAACTTGAAGTGAGTGACATCACAGAGTTAAACAAATTGGACAGGGCAGTGACTCAAGGCAACTTTGCTTTCCCTGTGACCACATGGGAGACTCACAACATTTTGTTAAAATGACTGATGTTCTCCTGTTTTCCAGGTCAATGGATGTTGGGAGCCTCACCAACATGACACTGTGGACCACGGAGGAGGGAGCAGAATCAATAGTAGATGCACTAAGGGGCACTTTATGGTAAAAACAAAGAAAAGAGTACAATTCTGTTCAAGAGCAGAATTCAGGATGCAATAGAGCAGGAAAATGAAGGTGGGGGTGGAGGAAAGGAATGACTCTCTGTGATGGTATCTTGAATGTACTGAATCTGCATCATGGACTTAAAATATTTTAATCATTCCAATATTTGGAATTTCATGTGATTGTATTTAATGGTTGGCATGAAGTCGAATTTCATTTGATAGTTAAAATCTCTGGAGAGTCTCACTAGACATGACCAAAAAAAGGTTAAAGAGAGTTTTTGTTTTTTTTTAAAGTTGTAGCCCAGGGAAGTATGCAATCTAGCTGAGAACACAACATTAGGGAAGAGAAAATTACCCTTTTCCATTGTGCTGTTTTCCTAATACAGAAAAATGTTTCTGTGCAGATCAGCACACGTTTACTTTTTCAATTCAAATGATTAAAATTCCTTAAAACAATAATGTTACCTCGCATTCAATCTTAAAACTATAAAAAAAGCTATTTTACCTTTTTCTATGCAACTTTCTTAAAGTCACACATCTGGGGTGGAGGAATAATGGTCACTAGGAGATCCCATTAGATGTTTCCTGTCCAGGCCACACAAAGTCCATTGTGTGGGACATAGCATTTTGCTCTCATTGAAATGCGTACCTGATTTCTTTTACCACTCCATTGAAATCTAGAGTACCATGTGTGATACCTAATGCCTACCTAATCAGCCACTAGGATTCATAATAAAAACTCAGTCAAGTGGCAGACTAATTGAGACTGGGTAGGAACTGGGGTGCAGTGCACAAGCTGCTCTCAATATATTTAAATGTAAACTGTGTAGCCAGCAGCTGGTACAGATCCCCAGGAAGCTTTGTGTACTGCACCTTTCTGACATGTAAACACAAAGCTCTATAAAAGCAGATGAAAAGACTAAACATGGATGCATGACATGCCAGAAATAAAGACTCATATACTCTGTTAGAGAAAACTGGAGAGAATGTGGTGATATCAGAGCTATCAGGTTAAGTTTGTTTTCTTCCTGGAAACCTCTTCTTTTAAAGTTAATTATATCCCAAAGCAGTAAACATTTCTTGGTAACATGTATAATACCAGATTCTTGTGTACTAAAGCCTTCAACCAAGTGAGATGTAAATTCTGCTAATATAGAAATAACTGGATCATATTTATCTTTGTCACAGGAATAACTATATCCTCTTCTCCACTCCTCACAATAAAATATATTCTTCATTTCCAAGGATGAAAACTTTAATGATATGTTTTAGGGGCCCACCAAAGCATCTTCAATCAGTAAAGTGACTCTGATGGAAATGTAAGCAGCAAAGATAGATCGGATTAATATAAATGCCCTGTACATGATTGTATATGTTTTAGAATTACGATGGGAGAAAATTTATTTTAGAATTGAATTTGACAGGCATCAAGAACACAGCAGATACAAATCAAATCTTCCCTACTTACTAGACAAATAGATGTAAATCTTAGGGATGTGCAGACTGCAAGCTTTGGTTGCATTGAGGCACTTTACCATATAAAGATGTGTTCCACCATCTCAAGAAACAGTTGAGGCAATGCATCCATCAGCTGATCCATCTTGCAAGCAACAGCTTCTGCACTTGCAACAAAGGCTCCATTGCTGAGCAAAGTACCAACACACCAGATTAGAAGCCATATGGTGATTTGGGAGATACTTCCAAGGAATGCTTTGTCTCAATCATCAATAAAACAAAGTGTCCCTTCCAAGAGCTGCACAGCCTTAATAGATATGAAATTCAGAACAAAATGTGGCTTTTTGCAAAGACATTGAGAATGATAAGGAAAAAGAGAAGGCATCAAATCATTTAAACTTTATTTAACTTACTTTTAGCAAATGATAACCTAACACCATAGTTAGCACATAAGATCTATAATGATCTTTGCATCTTTGTTAGATCACAAATAAATAAAGTGAACTTTTTTGGCTTCCTAGAGCTTTTATTTTCCCCAGTCTGTATTTGGCTACTGAAATATTTTCAGTATCCCTGAAACTTTAATTACAAATGCACTGGGAACATTTTCTTTTCCATAAAAAAAACTATGTACCAGTAAATTATCTTGTACCAATGAACAACTCTTGAGTTGTTGGGGACAACTCAACAACCCAACAGACTAATGCGCTGGCTGTTGTGCTTTCTTGTGTCTTATACATCATTTGTCTTTCCTGCTTCCATTTTGTATGTAACCTTGTACCTTGACATTGTTCCATGCATTCTATTTTTATACCTAACCCCACAATGCCAAATATTAGTCAGAAAATACACTCTCAGAGGAGCCCTGGATTTGGGAGCAGGATCCTAATTGACAAGCACCCACCATCAAAAGTTCCACCAGCAAATGATTGCCTGAGCCTCACAGACTATGTAAATTGAGACGTTTCTTGTGCTATATAATAAACTTCAATTATTATCCTTCCTTCTTTCCCAGCACAGTATCCCTAGTATATGAATTATTATTCTGCAAACCAAACTTCATGATGCTTGCTTTTGCATTCCTGAGACCTGATGTATTGTAATGCTTACTCGTTTGTCATACTTCTAAAAAATCTGTAATAAAAAGATGAATCAGAGAATATGTAATAAATGTTCTATAAATCCTCATAGGTCAGAGTCTGTTGAACTAGGTGATCAACTTGTTTCTAAGGTAGCATAAAATGCTCAGATGTTTCTGAAGTTTTTAATAGCTACTTAAAAACATTTGTGGCTGAATAATTTTTTCTTACAGATTACAGATGAATAGAATTGGAAGGTACTTTGTAGGTCATCTAGTCCAACCCCTGGCCCAAGTAGACCCTACACCATTTTTGACAGATGGCAGTCCAGTCTCTCCTTGAAAGTTTCCAGTAATGAAGCTCCCACAACTTCTGAAGGCAAGCTGTTCCGTTGGTTGATTGCTCTCACTGTCAGAAAATTTCTCCTTATTTCCAGGTTGAATCTGTCCTTGTTCAGTTTCCATTCATTATTGTGCTATATGTTATATATGTTGTGCTATATGTGGTATATGTTTGGCCTTCAAGTGCTTTGGAAAATAGCTTGACCCCTTCCTCTCTGTGGCAGCCCCTCAAATATTGGAACACTGCTATCATGTTTCCCTGGTACTTCTCTTCACTAGACTAGCCATGTCCAGTTCCTGCAGCCATTCATCGAATGTTTTGCCTCCAGTCCCCTAATCTTGGTTGCTCTTCTCGGCACTCTTTCTAGAGCCTCAACATTTTTTATAGTGTGGTGACCAAAACTGGATGTAGTACTTTAAGAGTGGTCTTACTAAAGCTTTAAAGCATCGTATTGATACCTCTCTTGACCTTGATTGTATCCCTTTGTTAATGCATCTTAGGATTGCATTGGTTTTCCTCAAAGAAATATCTCACATTGACTCCTCCCAACCTTCAGGCTCATATCATTCCAGGATTATCCATGAGGGAAATGGGAGGGGTTTTTTTTTTTAAATACAAGAGAGCTGGAGGAAGTAAGATTGGTAAAAGTGTGACAGGGGATTATGGAGGAAGAATGAACAGCCACCCTCATCTTTGTGTAGAAATGAGAGTCTTGCATAAACACAAGGGCATCTCTATTTTTATCAGTGAAATGTTGGAGGCTATTTTATCATTGTCTGCCTGTTTCAAAATTGTCCTTGAGCCTAGCTTGACTCCAGTGCATTAGATGATGCAGCAACTAACTGCCTGAGAGTTGGGTGTATGTGTGTGCTTATCTGTCCAAGAACTGCAAAGCTGACATAAAACTGTTAAAACTGGGGTATGACATTCTGCCATAAAGCAGTGTTATTAAGAACTTTCAGTCATTACTCAGAAGCCAACCCAGGTCAACTTTCTAGATATATGATTTAGAAAGCAATATCTCATCATCTTTACAAGAATCTGAAGTCCATTCTTATGTCTTTCATCACTTGTGGGAAATATTATGCACGGCAAGGCAATCTGTTATCTCTTCTTATTTTCCTGTGTGTAAATTTATCTCTCCATTGCAGCCTTTTTATCAGCCCAGCTGAAACCAGAGAAATGCACATCTCATTTTAGACCTAACCTCATTTTTCTCTTCCTCAGTCATTTCCCCTTTTTTAATCAGTGTTGATACTGAGTGACTCAGTCAATAACATTGTCCCTTTGGTTTTTCAAAAAGATCTACAGAATCTTCAGATTCTACAGCTGCTTCTCAAGAGTTCTACACAGAAAACATCAATAATGAAGAGTTAAGCTGCCTCAAAAGACTACTTGTTCATCACTGCTTATTAACTGCAAAGTGTAGCTTTTCTAAAGAACATTTTCTGTTTGCACAGAACAACAGCTAGAGACAGTGTATCACATCAGTGACCAATATAAATAGTGAATAAATGGCCAGTTGGACTCCAGCGAACCCTACATTCAGTAAAGTTCCCACCATAGGACAATTCCTTATTGTTGAGGATAGTAGTCATCATTGACTTAACTGTCCATAACTCAAAGTGATAAAGAGTAGAATGTGGACAATCTGTGGGCATCCCTACAGCCCTTTATTTTTGGAACTCACAAAGTCTCCTACTAATGAGGTATCAACATCTAGTGGAAAAATAATGACTATAATTTCCTGCCATTTTTTTCTAGGAAGTAAAACAAGTTAAAATTTATTAAGTCTTTGGATAGGCCTAATGTACCTAATGTTGTAGAAATAAGGAAAGAAAAATACCAATACTTATAAAAGAAGAACATATACATTGCACACATCCATTTTTCGAATGTAATGACCTCGTTGCTTTGTGCTTCCCAAGATTTCTGATTGCCTGCAAATCCCTCTTCTATCGTCTGCTCATCTAACTATCTTCTTTTCTCTGCCATTCACCCATATTAGCAGGAAATATTTCTGAGTTTTTGGTGGCAGGTTTATGATATCTGTGCTGCAACATTTGCAGAAATAAAAGCATGAACCCAATATTGTTAAACATTCTGTGTCCAGCTCTTTGATCATCACCAGCTGAAATAGGAGTTCGCAGTCATATTCTGCTTTCCTGGCTAGATCTGCATTGCCTTGTTCCAAATGATTTGTATTCAGTTAGACTACCGTCCTTGCTATCATGCTGGTCAGGTGGTAAGAAGGAAAATAAGTTTCAATCATCCTTTTGTCCAAACATATTGAAAAGTGACAACAAAGAATATGTTTTCCATTCTACTCAATATATAACTGGGTTTCTTTACAGTGTTGCCACTTATGGCTGTAAATTACTTTGATTTTCTTATCTATATATACAATATACATACATATACATACATATATATATGTGTGTGTGTGTGTCTGTGTGTACACAATATATATATGTACAATATATATATACATATATATGTTTTCTGAGGTTTTCGCTGGTATTTGTATGTGGATCTTTTATTCGGGTTTTCTTCCACGTAAAATTGGAAGTATCTAGGCAATGTTTCGATGAAGTCTCATTCATCATCTTCAGGCTTGTTTCTTCGGCTC